>JANTPZ010093864.1:0-36298 GCA_025593235.1 Vachellia pachyceras
TCCTCCAGCAGCTTATGGTACTCGTTGATCTGCACCTTAATATCCTTGTCCTCAGTCATTTCCCACTTGTAGAAGTTCCCAACAACAAACTTCTGTTTGCCAGCATCCTCAGCAGTGTACTTGGCCATCAACGAGTCCCATATCTTTTTCGCCTCCTTGTAGACACAGTACACATCGAACAGATCGTTAGATAAAGTACTAATGATGGTGTGTCTACAGACCTTATTCGCATGCTCCCAAGTGCTCCTCTGGTTTTGATCGGCAGGTTGGGGTTGGGATAGTGCCACAGCAACTCCATGCATGTCCAGAACGGAAAAGACACGCTCCTGCCACCTTTTGAAGTTCTTCCCATCGAACA
Source organism: Vachellia pachyceras (assembly GCA_025593235.1). Lineage (NCBI taxonomy): Eukaryota > Viridiplantae > Streptophyta > Magnoliopsida > Fabales > Fabaceae > Vachellia > Vachellia pachyceras. The sequence continues at coordinate 359 of JANTPZ010093864.1, forward strand.
CTTCTATCTTGGAGATATCTGAAAACGGTTTGGCCAGCGGCATAACAGCGATAGGGACGGTAGTCGGAACGCCACCTCCAGGACCATTGGGATCCGCATCATTTCCCTGTGACTCCATAATCCTTTAGATTGTAGGCACCGGAGCTGCAAAACAACAAACCGTTAGCACAAAAATGATCCGAGTCGTGCTAGGAAACACTGTCCTAAAAGGATTATTTCGCCACAAGACGGCAACCCCCAGGATTAAACGGATCCTTCCCACCGAAGCGAGGAGACAGAACAACAAAAGGAAAGCAAAGCTTAGAGAGCGAGGAGGAAGAGAGGAGAGGAGCTCTGATAATGCTTGAGAGCCCGGTGCACTGAACCCTTCGGTCGAAGCCGGTATTTATAAGCACAGGAAAACACATAAACGTTGGACGGTCATTAACACCATTCAACACCCCATTATCACCATTAATCATCGGCTAGCAAACAATATCATTATGTGTGTTTAATACCGGAACGTTGGCGGACAATGATACCATGTAGGATTAATATTGGAACGCTGGCAGACAACATCAACACTACAAGCAAAAATCCGGCCAACATTTTGAAGGCAAAATATTTTCATAAAATTATTTTGTAAATTTCCAAAATGAAATATTAACATTTCTGCTTGTTCTTGTGCGCGCGAGGCCCACCTCCTCTCTTGGCCTTTTTACAAGCCCACATCACTCCTTAACATATATACTCTCAACCCTTTATTGACCCAATCAATGTGGGACGTGAGGTTCTCTCTTTTAACACACACTTTTCCAACATGTACTGTATAAGAATGGTACAGAATGAATAGGATGAATTGATGAGAGTAGAACGAAGCCATTACTGGTTCGGGCGTCACCCCAGTCGAATTTGAAGCCCTCTGATCTGCCTCTATACCGTTTTCTCCTTTCTCAGCTTCTCCCTCCCGCCATCTATACAACGGGCTCAAAAGACAAGGCAGTGCACCATGATTAAGAATACTCTACCAAAAAGAGGGTTAAATCAAACTTAGGAAATTCCAAATATAGAAACAGAAGACCGTTTAAATTGAAGTCATTGAAGCGGAGAACCATGGCCAACCGTGCATATTAATGACAAAAGAAAGGATAAGATATTTATTTAATGGATGCAATGACTTCAACAAATGTATAACCCAGCCTGCATTAGCCCCTTTGTTTTCCGAATGATTCCAAGTTAGATGCTTAACAACTACACACCAGGCCAAAACCAACCAAGTGTATGAATAAAGTTAATTTATTTTTAAACACTTTATGCAGTCAACTAAATTATCACATTTCAGAGTATGTAAATCAACTCATCACCTAGTCAATGCCCAGACATCCCTATGTTCCCAGATGTTCCGCAAGGTTTGCTTTCTTTCTGTTTCAGTATGATGCCTTTTATCATTGATAGACTTCTGGCATATAGCAAAACATTTTTGTTAAGAACTGGGCTCAATCATTCTACAAAAGACAGGTTAAACGAGCAGCCAGGAGTCAGTCAGGTCAAGCATGGCTTTGATGCTGGTTTTATGCAAGATAATGAGCTTCTGAATTGATGTTAAGCTGGTTCACTCAATTTGTTGCTGAATTCACTTGGAAAATGTCTGAAAACTTTAGTTTTTCCATGGTTCTGTCACAAAATAAAAAAAAGGAAATAAGTTTGTAGTTATTTAAAAAAATAAACAAATTCCACCAAACTAATCATGCTTTTTTTTGTAGTTTTAGTTTTTTATTTAAAAAAGTTTGTAGTGGCACTGCCCCTTCTTATACAATGTATTTCAAGTGCCATACCAATACAATCCCAATTCTACTCTCAATGAACCTTAAATATCCTCGGATTCTAAGCTTATTCCTACTTAAACAGAGTTCAACCGCCCAAGTTCGTCAATATGTTGACATCAACTGATGCAGAACGTAGAAGCCATCCATAAGCCATGAACAGACAAAGCTAGGTGGAGTGGTAGGTGAAGAAATAAAAAAACAGAGTAGGTGAAGCCCCATTTGTTGACCTGTAACCCAAGTTCCCTGTAACCACTGCCTTTCCCATAGTATAAATAAGGGGAGTCTCTGCATTGTAAGGGAGACCAGAGTTGAGTTTAGAAGAAAAGAATTGAGAGTTGTGAGCTTTCTTTGAGTTCAGGAGTGAACTCCCCTTCGGTTCCTATACCATTTTGGTATCAGAGCCTGGTTCCAGAGAGAGGGAACCGCCTGAAAACCGTCCGGTGAAGCGAAATTCAAGAGAGGCAAAACAGAGGTTCACTGCCCTCTCGAAAATCACACTTACAGACCTTTTTCAGCCAAACAGACGTCGCCATCGTGCTCAGGAGGTCGAAAAACCTTGGAATAGAGTTTTCCGGTGAGTTGAGGAGTCCTCACCCGCCTACACGCGCCGCCGCCGTCTATCCACACGCCGCACGCGCCTGCTGGAGGTTGAAGACGAAGCTGACGTCATCCGCCAAGTCAGCACAGTGACCAGTCAGCAAATGTGGACCAACCAGAGTCTGCCACGTGTCAAGTTGACCAGTCAGCACACCGTGGACCAACTAGAGGCCGCCACATGTCAACGTGGACCAGTCAGCTCAACGTGGACGAACCAGAGGCTGCCACATTTCACAGTTGACCAGTCAGCACATCGTGGACCAACCAGAGGCTGCCACGTCACCGTCCAGTAAGCAGATTTTCGCTAAAATTATATTTTGGCCCATAAAATTGCTAAAATTACATTTTTGCCCCAGAAATTTCCAGAAATTGCAATTTGACCCCAGAAAATTTCCAGAAATTGCAATTTGGCCCCAGAGAATTTCCAGAAATTGTAATTTGACCCCAGAAATTGCAATTGGACCCCAGAAAATTTCCAGAAATTGCAATTTAACCTCAGAAATTTTCAGAAATTGCAATTTACCCCTGAACTTTCCAATTTTTTTAGCGTGAACTTTCCAGAATTCACAAATTTCACCCAGAAACTTTTTGAAATTGCTATTTTGCCCCTAAACTTGCCACCTAAACCTCAGAATGTCTCCAAGACATAAATCAGTGTACGAATTGAAGATGAATGTGTTGAGATGCCGAATAAAGCGGTTGGAAGCTACTGTAGAGCTGCAACAAGCTTTACTTGATGAACAAAGAGAAGTACCTGATGAAAGTGAAGAGGAGACCACCTTTTATGACACCGAGCCGATTTATGATGAGGAAGTTACATCAGAAGATCTAGAAGAGGCTTTGGAGATTAGGCAAAGTCTTCATATAGCGGTAGTTAAGGAAGACCCGTGGTTACACAGCAACATCTTTCACACCAGTTGCACTGCCCAGGAGGATGATCAGGAAAAGCTAACCGTTGCTTTTGACATCGAGCCAATATATGATGAGGAGATTACATCCATAGATCAAGGTGAGGTTTTGCTGATTAGTCGAAGTCTGCACGCAGCTGTAGTCATGGAGGAACCCAAAATGATGAGAGCTGAAACCCAAGAATTGAGTTTCAACCAAACAACTGGGAAACATCCGTTTGAAGCTGCCCCTGATGCTCAACCTGTGAATTCTTTAGATTTCACATTTCCATTTGACAAGCAGCAGGATAATGTTGATAAAAATGAAAGGGTTAAACAGGAGCTGTACGGACAAACTTGTTCCACAAACAAGATGTCACGAGACAAGCGTCGGAAACAGAGGATCTTTAATGTGGGAGACTTAGTTTGGATATATTTGAGGAATGAGCATTTTTCTAAACATCCAAACGCCAAGTTAACTCCTCGAGCTGACAGTCCATTCAAGTTGCTAATTTGCCACCCTATCTTGACGATGAAGGCAAAATTGACTCGAGGGCGAGTCATGTTTTACCAGGGGAGAATGATGCAGAACGCAGAAGCCATCCAGAAGCCATGAACAGACAAAGCTAGGTGGAGTGGTAGGTGAAGAAATAAAAAAACAGAGTAGGTGAAGCCCCATTTGTTGACCTGTAACCCTAGTTCCCTGTAACCACTGCCTTTCCCATAGTATAAATAAGGGGAGTCTCTGCATTGTAAGGGAGACCAGAGTTGAGTTTAGAAGAAAAGAATTGAGAGCTGTGAGCTTTCTTTGAGTTCAGGAGTGAACTCCCCTTCGATTCCTATACCATCAACATTGATGCTCATCTGCTGGGAAAGTTGCAGCATGACAAAGTGGGACAGAATTGCACAAAAGTGAAGTAAATTCATTTTACAGAATACATGTATCAAGTAATTATGCAGATTCAACAAGCCCTTACCTGAGTCTGTGAATACCCACCTCAGATGGATTTGAAAGTGCCCAGCAAGCATATGTGAAGACTTCATCATTGGAAAAAACCAACTGCTCTGAAGCCGGACTCCCGCCATCTCTACCCTATGCGGCTTTCACTCCATCTTATCTGTTTTTTTCCGTTAACGTTCGAAGACAAGAAAATTGATTGTGGATCGTTGGATTAGATAGTTACTTTGGTGGTAATTGTGACCGTCAGATTCAAAATATCTATTTTGGGCGTCGACAAAGAACGACTATTGTCAATTGACAGAGGCGTTGACAAGGTGAAGGTTGAAAAATACCCATAAATGTTTATCAAAAGTACCTTCAGCAATATTAACTTTTAGATATGCAAAAATATTAATAAATATTGAAAGTGTGAGTAAATATGTTATGATCATTATATATAAATTAACATCGCTACATAAGTGAAAATTGAATGGGTTCCACTACAAAAAATAACAGAGTTATGTTGTATTTAATGATTATGAAAATTTTGCATATATTTTAAATGTTTATAGATATTTTTACATTCAAAAAGCATATGATATTAAACATCATTTTAATAAAAATTTATAAATATTTTTTTGCATCTTAACCATATTAAAAATAGGAACATTTTCAAATATCTCTTGAATTTCCCAAAAAAGTGGGAATTCACTTTTTGCCAACTAAACAATATGAAATTTTGCAAATTGGACTCATTATTTAGGGATTTGGAATTTCAGGAGGTTTTTATTGAATTTTTCCCAAAAGAAATATGTTTTTATTAAAAATATTCGAAATTTTTATTTTATTTTTTTAATACCTTTTATTCAATTCTTTGTCATCTTTTTACCTTTTATTAACAAACTAAAACTTTTTAGAATATGTATTTTAAATAAATTAAAAAATAAAAACTTAAAACACATTTTTCAACATTTTTAGAGGAAATTAAAAAGGAAAAATATTTGATTTTGAACACTCTTAACATAAAGAAAGCTAATCATGTCAAATAATTTAATAAGATGAATCCCATGACCTAGGTGGAAAAATTGGAGAGAAATCTCCATTTGAAAAATTAATTGGGAAATGAAACTTCGGACATATAGAATCTCGTGGCTTTAATTTAATTTCTCTAGGAATATCCCCAATTTTTTTAAATCTTTTCTTTTTAATTTAATTTTGCATTTTGAATATAGATAAATTTATTCATAACCCTCATATTTTATATATATATTAGTAGAAGGAAAAAACATTCTGCTCAGATTCACAAACAACCCAAAACAATTTTGCTTCCGAAGTCTAAGGCAAACTAAACAGTGCGGTACTGAGGTGAAAGTTGAAATATGAATATGCCCAAAAGAAAGATCACAACAAAGACTCTTTAATGCAATAGCAAAATTCAATTGCGGGGACATGCGAACACGAGATCCATAGATACAACACAGCAAGAATGAAAAAGATGATCCAATTAAAAGCCAGAACGAGATAAGACAAAAGGTTAGAGAGGATAATAAATCTCTCACCACGGAAATTTTCTCCGGCGACAACCGCTGCGAACTCAAACCCTTGACCTTGAGGATCAGAATGAGCACTTGCAATTTTATAGGACGTACCGACATACTTGGACGGCCTGGATCCCACTGTTACAATCCAAGCGTCCCCTTGAATCCCGCAAAGTATTTTTTTTTATACATAACAGAGCTCAAAAGACAAAAGAAAACACTAGAGTCACGTTTGATACCATGAAATTTGTAGGCATTGATATAGAAATGAAATTGATTTCCATATCCATGCATGTTTGGTACCATGGAATTGGCTTCCACATGAAAGCCAATTCCACCAAAACCATGGATTTACAATTCCATCTTAAAAGCTTGGATTTGTAAATCCATGGAGATAATTCCATCTAAAAATTTTTTTAATTTAATTTAGGTAGTTTTTAAAGTTAAAAAAAATTAATTTAGAAGGGCTTTTAGGTCTTTTCATCTAAAAATCATACATCATTTCCATGACATACCAAACATACTTTTAAACCTCATTTCCATTTCCACATCCACATCCATATCCATTTCCATATCCATCAAAATGAATTCTGCGTACCAAAACGAGTCATAAAAGAAAACTTGGTGTTGTTATAGAGTATGCGCCATTTAACATAGTCATGAACTATTTACATTAATTTGTCAAAATCAATCTTGCTGTAAAACTATCCGTATTATATTGTCGAGATCAATCTTACATGTACAATTAAGGTAGATACTTAATTAAAACTTAACAGAAATTTCACATGAGAAAAACATGGTCTCTCCGAGAATAATGTATCTAGCAACCTATCAATTCTAAAAACCCAGTAAATGGTATCAAAAGCATAATAAAATTTTGGTTGATATCCCGCTTCATGCAGGCCAAATAATCTGCAACTCGAAGACCTTCTCCTTATGAATGAGTAATCTCTAAGTCCCCAATCTAAAAGAAGGAAGGTTCTGTAACGATGAATATCATCAGTTTGTCCTACGAGAGGGGAACGAATAGAGTCTAGGTAGATGACCCGTTTTCAACATCATTGAATGTCATTAGTCTTTTTGATCGACAGTAATCTCTTTGATCCTATGGTCAGCGTTATAATTGGTTCTTGGGACCCACTCATAACAGAACCCTGTTTATGATGCTCTGTTTCTGATACACAAGCCTGAAATATTATACCCGCCTCCAGCTTGCAACATTATTCTTGATCCGTTGTGCTCATTTCTAATTATTGTGAGGTCAAGCTAAATCTACAATTTTTCTTTTCAAAATCTAGGAGTACATTAATTAGGATTTTCCACACGATTTCGCAGAATTGAAACTTCAACACACAAAAAAGGGGTAAAAATGTAAATTTAACAATAATAAATTTATAAAGTTGTATATTTTACGAAAGAATTTATTTAGCCACGACACTAAATTTGTACTCTTATTGATTGATCATTTTTAAATTTACACTTTAAAAAGTTAATTGTAATGTATGTTTTTTATCAATAACTTGGTTGTTAAATTTACACATTTACAAAAAAAAAACATTTAGTAATAGCTTTGATTGAATGAGTCCGTTAATAATAATTTTCTTATCGGTTGAAGGCTTTAGTTATTTAATAGATATATTAATTTTGTTAAGTGAGTAAATAATAAACTTCATATTATCTCTTTTTAACTAAATCTTTTATTTTTATTCCCCTCATATTTTTCTATTTGTCGATCTTAGTAGTTTCCAGCAATTTGATATTATTGTTTGTTCACGTGATAATCACTAGAAGTTGAGATAAAAAATTATTACGTGTTAACCTGATAATCACTAAAAGTGGAGATAAAAAGTTTGCCAAATACAAATTTTGGGACATTCTAATTAATTATATAATTATTAATAAGTACATTAATTGGGATATTATTGTTTGTTCTCTGATTAAGTTCGGAATCACAAACGAAGAAGATGAAGGATGAATGGGAGAGATTGAGTATAGCCAAGTCAACACAGGAGGGCTAGAGAATAAGATTCAATGGTCAAAATTAACTCTTTTCACGGATGGGGTGATTTTGCTACCTATGTTGCACTTAAAAGTTAATCTCAAGCTCGCTTGTTATTCGTGAATATTAACTCACACTTTTTATTCATGCGTATTATACTTGCGTCTGTTTCATGGCTTCGAGTTGTGCTTGTATAACTTACCCTTGTGAATTGTGTATTCATGCTTATTGTTGTGGCCTCGAACCGTGTTTGGTTATTTACCCTAGTGGACAGTGTGTCCTCGCTTATATTGTTCTATTATGTTGAAGTCATACGAAAATAAGATACTGGAGAATTATCTTTTGAATCGATTTTTGTCAAACAAGCTCTTTTACTACACATTTAAAATTATCTAATGGATAATCTATTATGTAGGTTCAAGTTTTATTTGAAAATATTATGTAGAAATTGAGATTTATTGTTTTGTTATTTATCGAAATTTAATTCCTTAAATTGTTTTCTTCTATTTTATTAAATGTATAAATGTGATGTTATTCACCGGCAATTTACTTTTGACTTCAGATAATTCAGTTGACCATATACCTTTGATTGAACAGTGAAGAGCCTCCTCATTGATATTCAAGTTGTTGACCTATTTTGGTAGCCCGCTGCTTGGTATACATATAGAAACTTATGTTTATGAAATTTTTAAAGGTCAGATGCTCCACGTAGTATATAGGTAGTGTGTGCTTCTGTATATTTTGGGAAATATGTATGTACTGTGGTGGAGCTTTGCTCCAAATGCTGCTGAGTTTTCATGTCATTGTAGAATTTTAGGAAGTCTATCCTATAAAGGAAACTTTGCCAAAATTTCTACAATAATCCTAATAGTTGTTAATACACTATATGTTTTTATGTCATAATCTTGAGAAAATAAAGTGTACATTATGTTATTTAGCATTTTGGTAAATATCATATATTTATAAATCAAAGGTTTACGACATATGAGATCTATCATTATCCGTGTCGATCACCTCTAAATTTTTGGGGCGTGACAATTTAACTTCTTTAGCCTTTACCGGAGAGGGAATTATATATCATTGGCATAAGCAAGACATATGTTTAAGTCGATCACTAGGGGATCTATTAGAATTGACACACAATAAGTAAATCAATTCCAGAGATTTGAAAGTGTGAACACCTTGTTTTCCTCAAGCAAAATCTAAGTGAAAACCAAGACAATCCAAAGAGCATGAAATTGGAAATTATATTTCAGCTAAACATATAATCAGGTGTGCTAAAATGCAATAAGAAAGAGAATATCATAGTGATAAATTCCAATCTCACCTTCTCAAAAGTCCATCATTGTATGGCAATTTTTTTTATTTACACTGACAGGTTCGAACTTCATTGAAGTTTTTTTCAAGAGTATGTTACAGTTTTGACTTGATGATCTAAAAAATTCTATTGATATCATTTTTTATTCTTAAAATGGGAAAAAGGTTTATTAGTGCTCTATTTACAAATTTAGTTTTGTAACAGAGATTTTGTCAAAAAGGAACTACGTATATTCACATTTTTATTAAAAAAACACACCTATAAATAATGGGTCCGTTTGGGAACGCGGTGGAATAAGTAACTTATTTTCAGAAGGACTTATGGAGAAGTGAGATTGGAAATCAGTCGGATTATAAAAGTTGTTTGTATTTGGAAAAGCGGTGAAAGAAGTGATTTATAAAAGTGAATGTGTTTGGGAAAGTAATTTTTTTTTAAAATTAAAATTAAAATAAATGAACCATACAAATTAAATAGTAACTCCATCTCCCAAAGGTCCAACTCTTCATTTCCATCTTCGGCAACTCTCTTATCCTCCCAGGAAGCTACGCTTATGTTGGTTTAAAATTAAACCATCAACAAATTAAATTAAAATTAAAAGATATCTGCAACAAAGCCACGCTTATGCTGGTTTAGATACACTGATCTCAACAACTCTCTTTATCCTCCCAGGAAGCGGTCTTATCTTCTTCCTCCTTCACCGCCGCTGCCTTCTTCTTCTTGTTTTTCAATTGAATATGCGACAAAGATGGGAGAGAGTGCCGACGCTTCCTGGGTTTAGAAGAATTTGGAATCAATGTCTCGTTCTTCTTGTTCTCGATCAGGAAGGAAACTCTCCCAATGCTTCCTACCTCAACAGTACATGAATTCCGATTGGGAGAGATCTCAGAACAAAAGCAAGAGGAAAGCCTCTATTCCCTACAATCAGAACACACAAGCTTTTTTCACTAAAAAAACGATGGTAAGATTCAGCCTCAACCCTTTTGCTTCTTCTCTCTTCATGTCGTTCCCCAAGAATATAAACAAAAAAAACATAGTGAGACCAATCAAAAACAGAGTTGGTGGCCTTGTTGTATTTTTTTTTTGGATGAATCAGCTGCCGCTGGAGAAAAGCTCGAACTTCCAGCTTATAGGGAGAAGCGGCTTATGGGGAGAAGCTCCTTACCGGAAGAAGCTTAGCCAAACAGTGCGAAAATGGGAACAGTAAAGCTATCACGCTTATACCACTGTTCGCTGCACTTATGGACGCCGTAATGCTTAGCCAAACACACCCAATATAGAATAAATTCTGTACTATTTGGTCATTTGTATATTTTTTTAATGCATGATTATATGCAAATGAGGAAATAATGGGAGGATGATAAATAGTTAAATACTAATTAAGGATGTAAAAGGGGTGAATGCTCTAGGTGTTGGGCTTCAATAAGCTGGAACTTGCTTGTTGGAAGGAGAAATCAAATTTTGAAATGAAAGTCATCTAAGTCATTTCACCTATATTTTTAAATCCCATTTTAATCAAAAAGGAAAAGTAAACAAATTGCCCAAAAATAAACAAATTTATTAGATTCTCATACCCTTTTTGGTAATTATACATCTATAATTGATTTTAATAAATGAAATTCAAGCATAATCAGAAACATCAAATTCACTTACAAAATATATCTAAACAAAAATAACGATTAACCGACATCATTTTTTTAAATAATACCGCTTATAAAAACAAGCCAAGTAAAAGTCAAAACACAAATGCAAAGGGGAAAACAATCAATGCAGAGAACCTTTGATATAAGTCGTCATGAGACATTAATTAGGCTTTTTCATTATTGTTCGGGTTTAAATATTATTTAATCAAACTTATGTAACTTCTTTGATGTAATGTTTAGTTTTATTTAAATGCAAGTAAATTTTGAAGTTTCATTCACCTTTTCTTTCTTTATTTTTTTTCCAACTTCCTTCTCTTTCAAACGAAGTTAAGAGCCTGACCGTGTTTCATTAATTTCAATGTTTGAAGAGGCAAGATTGTGTTTAAGAATCCATTAAGAGAAACGAGTTTACGGATTCCGAGATGACTTTATGCATTTCAAAATTTTTTATAGATTTCAAAATAATTTTTATGTCTTTGATAAAAAAAAATTTCAAACATACACATAATGTGAATTTGTACCTGGTAAGCTGGTATTAATGAAACACGGTCAGGCTGGAATCAGTTTCGGTGCATTTATGAAAGAATAGCGTACCGTCCTCATCCCAAAACACACCGTTTCACTAATACAAATTCCATTTCCCGCGACGCTCTGCTTCAATCCAATCCTCGTCTTCCTCCATCCTGAATGCCTCCCCGCGTGCGCTCATTCTCCTTGCCACCAGACCTGAAGACGCCTCCATCGTACCTTCACCTCGTGTTGCCATCTCATCATCACCATCGTCTTCTTCTTTTCAATTTCCATTGCCAACTGAATTCATCGTCTCTGTCTCCCTCACCCTCCTACTCCATCACCATCGCCTTCTCCCACTTAAAGTGCAGCAGCTGAGATCAACGGAACAGAGGAGCAGCTCGAGTGACGGCAACAGAGAAGATAGCCTATGACGCCTTCCAGTTTCTCAGACCACACAAGCACCCCCCAACTCCCTTCATCTCGATTTCCATAGAGCCGTTTCGCTGTCGGACTCCGTGAGAACCTCTTGAATCTTGCTGACCAGAGCTTCTTCTTCTGTTGGTAATTCGGGACTCTTTTCCATGAGGTGAGAGAGACTGGAGATCGAGTGAGGGGAAGGAAATAGGCGTGAGAAGTGAAGGGTGATGGGTGCGTATGGCTTTAATAGGCTGTCAAAGTTTGAAAATTTCCATAGCCAACGGAGTGAATCTTATTGAACCTGATTTGAAAATCAAGTTCTGACAATCTGTTTTGAATCTTGTGATAATCTGTGATGATGATGATGCTCTAGTTTTACATTGTGAAGGGATTCACTTTACTGGTTTCATTGAAATTTGTAAAGCAAAATAATATCACGTACTTGCAATTCCATAATATAGATAGATATTTCCTTGAAAGTTCATATTCTTCGTTCAAACTGAAACTACAATGTACTATTACTATGATTCAGACCATTTTTTTTAATGAAAACGGATCAACACAGCATTTTTACATCCCCAATTACAATTTTATATTGCCAGGGACATTAAACAAGGTTCTTGTACAACTAAGCAGAATTGAACACAGACTAAGACTCAACCTTGCATCTCCTAAAAGCTTATGCAGTATATATTCATGAACAGCAACCGGTCACAGCATTTTGGATCAAATCCAATTATAAGGAGAAGTTGATTCCCACAAAAAACAGCAACCAGTCCCTTTTCAAATTGTGGAATCATTCGCCAATTCAAAAATCATGATCTCATCATTGGCATATAAGAACAGATAAAAAACTTAAGCAGATAAATATGAAAAAGATGCACGAAGGGATGAGATAAAGCAATTGGTAAGCAGACAGAGAAATAAGAAAAGAAAGGATAACAGGGCGAAGGCTTGGAGGCTTTTTCGATCTTGAAAAATTACCTTTTGCGGCTTTTTCGAGCACGACAGTGGAGGCTTGGAGTGTTGGAATCTGCACTTAAACATCATTGGATCTTCAAGTCCAATAAGGGTTCTGCCTTCGAGTTCGGAGTCCGGAGTATCTTGGTGGATAAGTGTTATCGCACATTGGACCCAGATTCATGAGCTCCATTAAGGTGGTGATATCTTGGTGGATAAGCGTTATCGCACCTCGTCGGAGGCCCGCTCTGAGTGATGAAAGGGCAGTGGGGAGATCCCAGTTATCTTTTAACTCTTTAAACAGACCACATATTTATAACAATCACTAAGAGACTCCTAAATGCTATAAAAGACAAATAACCAAATATACCTTTAACACAACTTTTTTTTTTATAACAGCCAAACACATCAATTTGGGATGACATGTAAGTTGGGACCAAAAACAGGTTCTTGAGAAATTAAGAATCATAATACAGTTACTGCTTTTGATCGATAATTCATTATCAAAAACCCAGTCGGCCTTCATCAAATGCCTTCACCAACCGCCACAAAACAAGTATGCAAAATCCGAGTTTGATTTAGAAAAACTGAATCACATTTCTTGAGTTTATTTTAATATTTGAATATAATGATTTTTGGTTCAAATTCATATATATCATATGCAAAATTACTCTTAAGAAGAATTAAACAAAATTGAATCGCAACTCGGAGTAATTTTCCCATGTGAAAAATTAAACACAAGGAGATAGAGATTGAAATTAAAACTTATCTCATTTTCCTAGTAATAAATAGGAGATCACCCATCATGAAGCAAGAATAACTCTTTAGATTGTTGTAATCTGCACTTAAACATCAGTGGATCTTCAAGCTCCTCCACAGTGTTGTGCTCATACTGTTAGCAGCAATATCTGCAAATAAAAAGAGTTGCAGCATAACTCTTAGATTATAAAAAATAATAACAATATTTAGAAAATAACTAATCCGAGTCGTGCCCGAAGACATTGTCCTAAAGAGTTATTCCGCCATAAGTCGGCAACTCCCCAGGATTAAACGGACTCTTCTTGCCGGAGCAAGGTAGCAGAACAACAGAAAATAAAGAGCAGGAAACAAAGAGGAAGAGAAGAGAGAAGCTCTGAAACTTGGTCAGAGCTTGGTACATCTTCCTCAATAGTGGAGCATGGTATTTATAAGTTTCACATGACAATGCCCTCATTCTTCCAAGCAATGTGGGACTTCTTTGTCTTCATTGTTTTACACAAAGTGGAACTTCCTCCTCTTTTAACACACACCCCCACATATAATTCCAAGATGGAGGAGCTGCGCTTTGGAGCACGACGGGGAAGTCTTGGAGGAGCTTGGGCTTTGAACAGGGCGAAGGCTTAGTGAAACACTGCGTTTCAAGGATGGGGATGGAACGCTATTTCGAGGATGAGGACCGAAACTGGATCTCATCCTTCATCACACCCCAAACAATCACCTGACATTTCATCTCCTCCCTCAACACACCCCCAAACAATATCCTCCTCTATTTAAACCGCTATTCCAAACTTAATCCCTTCACAATAACACCAAAAACACTGTGATTCCCTCCTCCGTCACCGCCATATCGCCATCTCCTCCGCCCTTAATATCCTCAAACTCGGCATCTTCGACGAACGCACAAGTGAAAGAAAGAAGAAGCAAAACACAATTTAGATTCCCCCATATTTGTATATTCCTACATCTCAAATATACAACATGCCTTCTTTTGCATCAGTGGCTAATCTCCTGAGGTATGTAATCTTTCACATGTCTGATTTCATATCGGCTTGGTTCTGCTACCACCTGTTTAGCTCTGCTTCAGCTCCGGCCATGCATGGTCTCTGCCTCTGAGCTTGCCTGCCACTTTCGATCCCACTTCTCCTACCGGCCACCATGGCCACTTCTGCTTGTAGCTAGAACTTGTTTCTGTTAGTTGATATCCCAAAAATATTCTATCCTTTCTTAATTCCTAATCTCAGTCATTAATTGTTGGAGGCATTTTAGACTTAAAATTATATAGCCAAAATGTCTTATAAATTGGAATATAGAACCTTCAAAAAAAAAAGTCTGGTGATAGTAAACGGAGTGGGTACATATTTGTAAGCAAATATTGCTACCTTACAGTAAAAAATAGGGAGAAAAGGTGGTAGAAAGTGTTTTCAATTTCTGATGCTCTTTTACCCACTCATAACAGAACCGGCCTGTTTCTGATTCTCTGTCTTCTGATCCTTGTCGACAACCAACAAAATGGTGTGGCGCCGCCCAACATGCCTCTAACTCCATCTCCTTTCAGCTCTCCGCAAAGGTTTCCCCACACATCATTAACTTCATCTATTTATTTTCAACTCAGCAAAATTCATTTCTTTCTGGTTGCTACCATTTGCTTAGCATCTTCTTCCCATTATTGTTATTACTAGCTACTTTATGATGCTCATTCAGTTTGTGAAATATCTACATGAATTTACGTATGTCTTCAAGCTTTTCTTTGTGATTTTGTACTTGCTGTATGTGTATATATGCCTTCACAATTTCAAGCTTGGTCAATAGTTTTTTGCTGGAACAGGAAAGGTTCCAGTTTAATTTTGGATCATTGGGATTAAATTCAAAAAAAATTGTGTGCCTAGGATCACTTATGTATATATACATGTAACATACGTGTGTGGTGAGAGTTGATGTGTGTAATGCCATGAAGGACCCAAAAAAAAAAACCCTCTGAGCTCGCTGCTGGATAAGGTCGGAAGGAGATTTTCTTTGTTTTTATTTTTTTAAAAGAAAGGTGAAAAGGGCGTCGGCGGCTGCCAAGGGAAGGGAAGCGGGTCAGATTGGGTCAACCTAGCCGACCCGCCTGGAGGCTGACCCTTCATAACGAAAGGATGCAGAGTAATTTCGCTCCGACGGTTTCGGAGTTTAATTCTAGGCCCTTCTTGAGGGCGTAAAATAATAACAGTCAATCAGTAGTTCTTAATTAATGGGTAGTAGGGATGATTCGATGGAGGGCAATTTAGGAAATGGAATGGATCCTGTTGGGGTGATGTACGGATTTGGCTTATAGGAGGATTTAATTAATCGCATCCATCAAATTTCAATCTATTATATGAGAAATGGTGGGAGGGTGGATGGAAAAAAGTGGTGAAGCGAAGCCTAATCCGGCAACCAAAATCGAGTATTTTTGTTGATATAATATTTGTTGATAATGGAAGGAGTATTTTTGTTGATATAATATTTGGTTGTCCCATTTTTTATATATTAAGATTTTTTCATGGAAAATTAAGAAAGATAAATAAAATACTTTAGATTATATGTATTATGAAGAGTTATACAACCTTTGGCTCTTTAAATTATCCTTATTTTAATTTTTACCCCTTAAATAAAAAAATAATATATATTTTTATTAGATTACATGAGCTAATATTTTAAATAAAATAAAATTTTAGGAACTAAGACATTGATTTTAGAATTAAAGGATTGAAACCAAAATAAAAGTGAATTTGATAGATTAAAGAGTGTATTAATTCTATTATGAAATACTTATATGTATAATTAGATTATATAAATTTATAGATCGAATAAATTAATTTAAAAAAATGATAAATGTATTAATTTATTCACCATTATTAATCTTTAAAAAATTAATTAAAA
Organism: Vachellia pachyceras; assembly: GCA_025593235.1. NCBI lineage: Eukaryota > Viridiplantae > Streptophyta > Magnoliopsida > Fabales > Fabaceae > Vachellia > Vachellia pachyceras. The sequence goes on from JANTPZ010093864.1 coordinate 16,633, forward strand.
TTTACATTAAGAATTATAGGTAGTATTTCAATATTCCATGGCCCCTTATATTTAAATACGGGGCGGCGGAGAAAGACTTCGGTTTTCGCTTAATGTGGAATTGGTCTCAAAGTCAGCATATCTTCCACAGCTATTACCCATGAAGAGAGTAATACTCTCTCCATCACACATCATCAACTTCATGTTAGCAAAATTCATTTCTCTCTATTTTCTACCATTTGCTTTAACTTCTTCCCATTATTGTCATTACTAGCTACTTTATGATGCTCATTCAGTTTATTGATCACTTCCTTTTTTTTTACGGCTGCAGTTCAAACCGGATACAAGACGAATCATTGCATGCTGTCATAATTTCTCTAATCACTACAGTAGGTGGTTATGTGCTGTTTCAATTCCAGCAAAAAAATCTGTCACTCTTCGATGAGCACGGGAGCATCATAAGAGCCGTCTTTGTAATGCTGTTCTTGTATGTTATAGGTATCGTGGCAGAATTTAAACTTTAAATTCAACCTCGTTACCTTACAAGCATGAAACAAATTTACTCCTCTGTTTGGACTTCTAGCCTTGATTTTACTTCTATCCATCTTATCGCTCCCACTGGATTTAACGGCATCCATCATATGGGCTTTCTTGGTAGTTGGACCAACAATCTCATTGTTTTGAGAAATTATCCAATGTCTTCGTGGCGTCATCTTACCTCTTTGTACCAATCAGAGAGAGACAAGTGACTCTGAAATAGCAGAAAGTGACCCAATGGGGACTCAAGAGAATGACTCACCTGCCTGAAATTTCTATACCCCAAAACGTAAACATATCTGGATGAAATAGGTGTTGTTTTAGGATAAAACTCGTAGGTCTAAATTGAATTAGTTAGTCAACAATTAATAAGAGGTTCTGATTGTTTCCTTTTCCATGTCTTTATACATTGTACGCTGATGGATGTCATAGGTGTGTGAAGTCTATTGTATGGTTTAGAGTTTAAGACCCACATTTGTCAATTATTTTGAGACTTCAAGAAAATTAAATAATTATCATAAAATTAAATAATTTTTGCGCCTGCAGCTCAATCCTCCAAAATGTGCGCATATAATTGCTAAACAATTGGGTTATCATAATTTTTTAGAATTTAGATCCAATTTTTATGGCCCACATGCAGTTCATGGGTAAGGTTTAAAAATATATGTTGGTAGTTATCTTCTCAAATATGTCATACACCAACTTTATTTCGGACGATTTTACGAGCTCCAAAGCGGAATATGGCCCTATTAGATTGAGACTGCTTTATCCCCTCGAAATAACTAACCTCAAAACAGTGTCTGAACATAAAATTAAGCTTCCAGAATCGAGCTTCTAATTATTAAAGTGACAGTCCAAACCTGAAGCTCCAAATTCAAGCCCTGCAACATATAAGAAACCCACTAATATAAATCAACATTTATTCCAGCAATCAAGTAGAACTAAGCACATCCTCTGTTCACTTTCTCTCCCCAAGCTGCACAAAAGTCATCTAAGCAGGCCTTAATGACTGCTGCTTGATCTAGATTAGCTTCTGCGAGCAACACTAAATCATCTGCAAAGAAAATGTGAGAGATAGCGGTACCTTCTTCTTCAAGCGAAAAGGGGACCAGTTACCCAGCATAACCTCATGTTGGATTAGATGGGCTAACTTTTCAATAGCAATGCCAAACAACTATGGAGAAATGGGGTCACCTTGATGAATACCCCTACTAGGGCTGAAAGTATGTCCCCTTGAGCCATTCCATATAAATTGCGTGTCTACTGAGCTTAGGCAATAATGAATCAAATCATTAAACTTATCAGGTAAATTTAGCTCCCTTAAGCAATTAGTGATAAAAGACCAGTTATGTCCACTATGCTCTACACCTTGTGATACATCTCAACAGTGTTATTCCATAATCATGAATATACCTATTAAAACAATTTCACGAACCCGATCCACCTTGTGGCTTCAAAATAGGCTCTCCTCACATATCACTTGTTCACATTTTAGGACTTTTGGGTTCCTCATAAGTTATATGTTATGTTAGAAATTTTAACAAGTAATTATGCTTGTTAATTATATTATAGAATCTCTAACACATTTTTTTTTTGCCAAACTCTCACATATATATTTATATCAACATTGTTATGGTTTATGAGTAAATGAGATTTTGTTTCACCTTTGGATCGTGATTAAACCCAATTACATTCGAAAAAGGGAACATTTAAAAATAATTCTAAAATTATGATGACCCAATTGTTTAGCAATTATATGTGCACAATTTGGAGACTTCTGTTTGATAGCCATATTTGCTTTTAGATTAGATTATGAAAAGAATGAAACTTTTTTATAATATAGTTTTCTTTTTCTACCAAAAAATAAAAGCGATTAGATTATGATCCTAAAAAGGGTTCAATTAAAATTCAAATACATAATGAAACTGGTTCTTGTAGAAGACTGAAATATTCATAATTTAATTGAATGCATTTACAATTACATATAAATGCAAAATTAATTTTAAATGTAAATTGATACATACACATATAAATCAACAGTAAGCATTATTATTAAAGCCAACGATTTCTGTAGATTGATGATATACATTTGTTTTTTTAAATTTCATATACAAACTTTTGGGTTCTCTGCGTTTGATTATTTTAAATTATAAGCGCTATAATTTATACAGCCTTTTATACTTACATCACAATAGAAATTAAGCTGATTCGATAAAAGTGCTGGAAAATTAAATTCATAAGTTTTAGGATATTTTAGAAATTTTAAAAATATATGTATGAGGATTATTTTTGTTGCATAAAATCAATATTTTGGAAAGTATGACCCTTTAAATAATTCGTTTGTCAAGAAGGGTTATTTTTATCAAAAAAAAAATCTTGAAAATCCAAGTTAGGTTAAATCATAATCCAATGATATTTCTGGAAACTTGGGTCTGTTATATGGACGTGTCAAAATGATGTGAATTTCTTTAAAAGACAATTTGCTAAGGGTATTAATGAGGATGCGTAACTAGCACGAGTTACGAGGGAATTAGAGTGAGAGATGGGTTTGAGAATTGAGACAGAGCCTGCCTTTGAATTTCTTATCCTGAAACCTCTTTTTTGCTATTTTGTTGTTATTCCTCAAACCTCTTTTTTGCTATTTTGTTGTTATTCCTCAAACCTCTTTTTTGCGATTCTGTTGTTATTCCTCAAACCTCTTTTTTGCTAATAACAACAAAAAAGGTTTGAGGATAAGAAATTCAAAGGCAGGCTCTTGCCGTATCTACCAGACAGACACATCACAGACCGTGGAGGGGCAACAATTCCAGAGAGTTGAAAGTGTGAACACCCTGTGTTCCTCAAGCAAAATCTAAGTGAAAACCAAGACAATCCAAAGAGCATGAAATTGGAAATTATATTTCGTCTAAACATATAATCAGGTGTGCTAAAATGCAATTAGAAAGAGAATATCATAGTGATAAATTCCAATCTCACCTTCTCAAAAGTCCATCATTGTATGGCAATTTTTTTTATTTACGTTGATAAGTTCGAACTTCATTCAAGTTTTTTTTAAGAGTATGTTACAGTTTTGATTTCATGATCTAAAATATTCTACTGATATCATTTTTTATTCTTAAAATGGAAAAAAGGTTTAGTAGTGCTCTATCTACTTAGTTTTGTAACAGAGATTCTGTCGCAAAGGAACTACGCATATTCAAATTTTTAACGTCCTGTTTTATTTTATAAAATACAACTATAGATAATACAGTAGATTAAATTCTGTATTATTCGGTCCATTTGTATATGTTTTTTAATGCATGATTATTTGTAAATAAGGAAATAATGGGAGGATAATAAATAGTTAAATACTGATTAAGGATGTAAAAGGGGTAAATGCTCTAGGTGTCAGGCTTCAAGGTCAAGGGATCGGGGAACTAAGGAGTGAGAAAGTGTCACAGTCAGCCAACCAAGGAGTGAGAAAATAGGGGGTTTCGATGTGACTTATGAGACCCCAAATTTTTGGTGGATCAACTAGTGGATCAACCTTTCACAAAATGCTAAAATTCTGTCACCGTGCTCTCCTATAAATACATACATCCACGCCCCTTCCTCTCAATCATACTCTCAACGCACATATTCATCCACCAGAGAACACGGTGAAAGAAAGAAGAAGCAAAACGCAACTCAGATTTCCCCATATCTGCATATTCCTACATCTCAAATACACAACATCCTTCATTTGCTTCAATGGCTAATCTCCTGAGGTATGTAATCTTTCACATGTCTGATTTCATATCAGTTTGCCTTTGGTACCACCTGTTTAGCTCTGCTTCAGCTCCGGCCATGGTCTGGTGATAGTAAACGGAGAGGGTTCATATTTTTAAGCAAATATTGCTACCTTGCAGTAAAAATAGGGAGAAAAAGTGGCAGACAGTGTTTTCAATTTCTAATGCTCTTTTACCCACTTATAACAGAACCATCCTGTGTCTGATGCCCTATCTACTGATCCCGGTCAACAACCAACAAAATGGAGTGGAGCCGCCCAACACGCCTCTAACTCCATCTCCTTTTAGCTCTCCTCAAAGGTTTCCCCACACATTCATTAACTTCAACTACTTTCAAATCAGCAAAATTCATTCATCTCTGGTTTCTACTATTTGTTTAACTTCTTCCCATTATTGTTCATCACTTCCTTTTTTGTGGCTGCAGTTCAAACCGGGTACAAGGCGAATCTTTACATGCTGTCATAATTTCTCTGAACACTGCAGTAGGTGGTTATGTGCTGTTTCAATTCCAACATAAGAATCTGTCACTCTTCGATGAGCACGGGGGCATCACGAGAGCCGTCTTCGTAACGCTGTTCTTGTATGTCATGGGTTTGATGGCAGAATTTAAACTTCAAATTCAATCTCATTACCTCGCTATCATAAAACAATTTACTCCTCTGTTTGGACTTCTTGCCTTGATTCTACTTCTATTCATCCTATCGCTCCCACTGGGTTTGGCTGCATCCTTCATATGGGCTTTCTTGATGGTTGGGCCAACAATCTCATTATTTCAAGAAATCATCCAATGCCTTCGTCGCAGCATCCGACATATTCGGACCAATCAGAGAGAGACAAGGGACTTTGAAATGGCAGAAACAGACCCCATGGGGACTCAAGACTCCCCTGCCTGAAGCTTATTTTGACCCAAACATAAACCTGTCTGGATGAAATCGGTGTTGTTTCATGATAAAACTCGCACGTCTAAATTGAATTAGTGAGCCAATTAGTAATAAGAAATGTTTCTTATTGTTTCCTTTCCCTTTTGTTTATGTCTTTATACTTTGTAAGCGGATGGATGACATATGTGTCTGAAGTCTATTGTATGGTCTAGAGTTTAAGATAATGGCAGAGCATGCATCTTGCTTTGTCAAGTTTCGAAAATGTGGAGAGATCAAATCTTCTACCCATTAAGAATGAAAGAAGATATCTTCATGAGTAGAAAAGTTTAATGAATAAATAGATGCTGATATCACTTGTATGGAACAGACTTGAATGAAATAAAAATTTGATTTGGTTTAACTACTCTCTAGCTCTCGAGTTCTTCATATTTCCCCTACCTCTTGTCTTACCTCCCCTGTCATCTCAGTTCTCTCATTCCCTCTCCAATTCTTCACTGTTTCTGCACAAAGTTGATTCTGTTAGAGCATATTAGAGTTCATATGATTCTGTAAAAGGATTTAAGTTTGGTAGTAATTAATTAATTAGGTAAGTTTCAAAGATGTTTCACGAAGATTTGGTTTGATGAAATTTTCCTTAGGGATTATAGATAGAGGCTCAAGCACTTGTATTGAATAACAACAGATGAAGCCCAATTTGGAGAACTCCACGATTGTGTCGCCATCCAAAATTGAATGATTATATGAAAGACACGCGTAAGTAAAACGGCGTCGTATTTATGTTGGACTTTTTACTTTTTGACTGAATTTCTTCTTCCCCTGGGACGGAATTTAATTCGTAATTTAATTCATGCATATTCACTTACGTATAAATGCCAAATTAACTGTAAAATGTTAATTCATACATACACATACAAAATCACAGTAAACATTTTCTTTAAAGCGAAAGATTTCTGCAGATTGCATTGAAGAATGATGCAACTGGCTTATTCATAGACCCCAGAGAAGTAAATATAAAATAAAATATACACTTCCACTGCCTAACAGGTTAGTGTCTCCTGTCTTTCATGTAAAAAGTAGTCGGCTTTTTTAAGGACAATGAGATTAAATATATATAGGATTGGAGAATGGCTCATTATATATATATATATATATATATTATCGCTGAATATAATACTAACATCATATTTAGTGGTGGGTAATTATCATGGCAATACCAATATATTGCTGGCGCGCCTTCTGCATGTTTAGTTGGTATTTCTATATTAGTATATTATAAATATAATTGAGTGTTTCTAATTAATGAGCATCGACTTGTTTCTCTTATATCCAGTATTATTAATCACTATCCATTGGCAATAAAAGATATTTTTATTTAATCATGGTTCAAAACTTAAATTTCGTCCAAGTACTCATATTTTTTAAAAATTATGTTTCGTAACAAAATCTATATTTTAAAAAATTTATTTTCTTGTCACACCATATTCTCTCTCATAAAACATTTTCTCTTTCCTTTTTCTTTATTTCTCTTTTCTCATTCGTATTTATTTTTTACCTTGAACTCCATAAAAATTAATAATTTCCCAAATACAACCACTTTTTAAAATTTAGGTTTTACCCTGGAATCTGTAAAATTTATTTTTCGAAAATCTATTTGTCAAAACTTATATTTTGCCTCAAACTTCGTAAAAAACTATTTTAAAACGAACTTAAAAGCCATCTTAAATTTAGCTCTCTTGCATCTAAAACACATCACCTTAAAAGTTTTAAAGATCATACCATGAGCTTTAGTGAATTGAAAAACGAGTTTTTGGGCGAAAATGTCAATTTATGAGCTACTCAATCTCTCATTGGATATTCTGTTCGAAGTTGGCCATCTCTTTCCCGGTGATAAAATTCCAAGCCCAATAGTCGATGCAACAAAAATATGTTCTGTTTATAAATAACAATTAATATGTAGTGCTTTGGAATGATATTATTAATTCTTGTCGGCTTTTCATTCATAGTCCAATGAGGAAAGTATTGATCAGTCACCTAAGCTATGGACCAAACCACCTCTTGGTTGGATTAAGTTAAATGTAGATGGTGATGTTTCCCTTTCATCCCAAAAAACTGGTTGTGGAGGTGCTATTAGCGATCATAATGGCAATTGAATTTTTGGATTCTCTTATTTGATAGGATGTTGCTCTCCTCAAGAGGCTGAAGAATGAGCTATTTACAAACGGCCTACCTTTGCTTGGGACTTGGGCTTCAAAAATATTATCTTGGAGTCTGATGCAAAATATCTAGTTGAATTTTTATTAGATGGTACCAAGAAGAAGGATAATGATAGCATCTTGCTCTTAAGAATCCTGGATATATTGCAGCGGAAATGGAACATTAGCATCCAATATGTTTCCAAAGCTTAAACAAGTTGCTGACACCTTAGCTAAATAAGGCATCAACAACTCTTCCCTTTTCAGTATGGTTCACACCTTTTTAAGGGATCTTGTGCAGAATTCAATCTCCTTTGTTTTAATTTTTCTTGATGTTCTAGGGCAATTTTCTTGATGTTCTAGGGCCTCGTCCTTCCTATGTAAAAAAAGAAAAATGGAGTGCTTTAGCCAATCAACATGTAGGTCGGGAGTTAAAGTGTGGCACAGGGCCGACAATTAAATCTTGACAGTGGTTAGGGGTGAGCAACGGGCGGACGGGCTAGCCTGTGCCCCAACCCGTAGCCCGCCCATTTAAAGTTACACGGGTACGGGCTAGCCCCTACCCGTGCCTCACCCTGTTGGGGTGTTGTTAAACGGGTTGCACATAAACGGGTGGGTTTCTTACGGGTAACGGGTTCCCCATTTATTTGCTATTCCACCGATACACCCATTAATGCAAGAGAAGAAAAATTTTCATCAGCAAAGAATTCTTACGGAAAAGCAAATACACCCATTACTCAAACAATTCCTGACAATCATCATAGAATTCTTCATATCACAGACAACAAAAATAATAAGATTCACATGGCAACTCATGCCTTCCAAACATGCATTTCCAGAATGGCGAACCAAAGATGAACCAACAATAACTCAGATGACATCGGCATTGTGTGACCAGATTCAAAATTTCTCCCCACTACTCACATCTGATATTGGTCCTAAAACTAACCCATCTTCTCTGATGTCTCATCTCCATTTACAGACAAGTCCAACCCACGACGAATATGGCTGATATTTTCAGTAATATTACCAATGTATAACCTCATCTCACAAAACACCCAATGAGTTCAGAGATCCAGTAGAAATGGAGAAGAAACTTACGGAAAAGCGGAGGGGATGATCACCGCGAGGAGGAGACGCATCGCGAGAAGCACCATGAATCCAGATCGACCCTGTGAAGCAAACGATCACCGCGAACCAGAAGACGAAGGATGAAGACGGATCTAGTTACCAGAAGAGTAGATTGGCGAAAGATAAAGAATCGAAGACTCTAATGAAGAGCAGATCGAAAGGCTATGGCTAGTGGCTGCTGGCGCTAGGATGAAAGCGAAGACGAGGAGAACACTAGAGGACAAGCGGCGGTGCAAAAGCGAAAACAAAGAGCAGATTGACGCCCTGAAGACAATTTGGGTGACGGTCGACAATGGCGAGTGGCGACGAAGACTTGATTAGCTTGAAGACTAAAAATCGGCAGCAGTAGACGAACGAAGATGAAGACGAAAATGAGAACGAAGACTCGAAGACGAAGAGCAGTAATAGATGATGTGCTGGGCATGGGAGAAGTCGAGGAGATCGTCGAAGGTGAAATCTCTGGAGGCTTTTGGTCAGAATGGGAGAAGTTGAGCGCTGGAGCAGATTGAAGGAGTTGGCAAGCCGCAGACGAGGTCATGGTTTGAGGGAGATAGGGTAGGTCAATGAGATTAGAGGAGAGTGAGTGAGACTGTGAGATGAAGAGAGCCAGATAAGTTAGCAGCCCAAGTAGCCCAAAGAGCAATGTCAGCCCAGTTTTTTTTTTAAAAAAAATATATACAGGCGGGCTACGGGTAGCCCGTAGGCATGCCCGTAGCCCGCCCGTAACGGGCCACCGACGGGCGGGGTCAATCCGGGGAATTTCCGCCGGGTATGGGCGGGTTACGCGGGCCGCGGGTTTTTTGCTCTCCCATAACAGTGGTAATGTACTCTTTATAAATAACAATTACTCTGATGAATATATAAAATAAATTAACGATTAAAATTAATTTAAAATATTAAATTTTTAAGAGATATAATTTTTTTAAATAATACCACTTATAAAATTACAATAATTTGAAATTATACTAATTTACTACTAATCCAAATGAACACAATTTATATGAAGTTTTAGTTTAATCTTTAAAGTACATAAATTGTATTTTCAATCCCTTAGTATTAACAATGTTAGCTTCATTAATAAAAAATATTAGTTTAACAAATATAAATGGTTTTGACCAAAAAAAAACAAATATAAATGGTGAGGATGGAATGAAACGTTAACATATTAATTTTTAATTTAAATTTATAGATTGAAAAATATTTATAATAAAAATTGATAGAGATTCATTTGAACATCAACAATTCATCTTTCATAATATAAAAATGTTATATAGAATGATTAAAAGTTAAGTATGTTTTGCCGGCATTTATTTGCTAAATCATTATTTAAATATGTGGAGTCAACCTTTTTCATCAAAATGAAGATACCATGCACTGACTGAGTATTTGAAGTTGCAGAGAAGGACAAGTTGAACGAAAGTAGAAGCAAAACACAAGTTAGATTCCCCCATATTTGTATATTCCTATATCTCAGATATACAACATGCCTTCTTTCTCATCAATGGCTGATCTCCTGAGGTATGTAATCTCTCACATGTCTGATTTCATATAAGCTTGGCTCTGGCTCCACCTGTTTAGCTCTGCTTCAACTCCGGCCATAGTCTCTGACTCTCAGCTTGCAGCTATTACTTGATTCTGTTAGTTGATATCCCAGAAATATTCTATCCTGTCTTAATTCCTAATCTCCATCATTAATTGTTAGCGGCATTTTAAATTTAAAATTATATAGCCAAAATATCTTATAAATTGGAATATAGAACCTTACAATTTATATAAACCTTACACAACATACATATTTATACAATTCTCTTTATTATGTTATAAACCTTACAATAAGAAGTCAGAACTCTTCTCCCTGCATGTTTGATGCAGGATATCTAGTTTTGGTTCATGTTGTGTCATTACACACACACATTAGTAGCATGAATTTTTCATATTCAAATATTCATTATAATTATTACACAAACTTTTAATTTGATGATATAGTAATAGAAATTCTGACTAAGTTTTTATGTTATGCAGTGCTATTCCACGGAAAGAAGTACGCTTCGAAAAACTCATTATAATCTTAGGCGTTGCTGTTGGATGGCATTTCCCAGATATATCACCTTTTAATGAACATCCAACAATTTTGTGGATGTTTATCATATACGCATGCGTCTATATGTTCACATAAGATGTTATCTCAGGATCTTGTGCCTGTGTAGCCCTAATATCACTTCCAGTTAAGGGTGATCTTAAGTTATATCTCTTCATTGTCTATTGGATATCACTCTTCATGTATTTTGGACACAAACATATAAGGGATATGTGGAAGAGTGCAGTATCGTATTTAAAGAGTAAGTTGGATGCAATTTCAACTGAAAGCAACAATGATTCCGAAAATACGCTTCCTGTCTAGACTCTATTCGTTCCCCTCTCATGAGGCAAACTGATGATATTCCTCATTATAGAACCTTCCTACTTTCAGAATGGGGAGTTAGGGGAGTTAGAGATTAGTCATTTATACGAAGAAAGTCTTGCAGTTGCAGATTATTTGGCCTGCATGGTGTAGGATATCAACCAATATTTTATTATGCTTTTGATACTGGGTTTTTAGAATTGATAGGTTACCAGGTACGTTATTCACGAAGGCTAGTAAACGTGCAATACTGACCATGTGATTCATCTGACACAAGACAATTTGTGCATTTAGCAATCCCGCACTCATCATGTAAAGCTCATAAAGCCCAGATGATGCCAATGTAGAGGCTGGAAAAAATCTTAGAATAAGTAGTCCAGTTCTAATTAGCATATATAACCTCACGGGCCTGGGCTGGCATATGGGGCCTAGAATGGGCCGCATGTCGTGTCTATACTATTCGGTCTGTGAACATCCATGTGTTGTCCAGTCCACCATGCTTTCCATCCAATATTACTTAATGCTACTGTATACTGTATATGACCACTTATTTGACTGAGTCAGCATATCCCCTCTTCATTAGTAACTAACTTAACTAACAGAGTTTATCTAATCAACTTAGGTAAAAAACACGTGATAAAATTATACCGTGTCGGGCCTAACAAATTTCGCGAAAGGTAACGAGGCAGCTACGAGCAAGGCTTCCGAGCTCGTGAGAGAGGCCTACATGATTATAGATCTGAACAAGGCTTCCTTTTTTTTTTCCTATTAAAAAAAGGATTGCAGTCTACTTCAATACGGGGCTTTTCTGTCAAATTAAATATTTACTTTCCTTTGAAAAATAATTGATGTTGAATAATGATCATAAAAATATGTAAGATATTAAGTATAGAACATAAACTTTTACGCAGTAGGACGAGGGTTTTATCTTGAAAGCCAAAGAACATGGTCTAAAATATGACTAAAATACCGCTAATATTACAATCAATTTCTTTCATTAAAGTATTTTGAAGTGAAAAATCAAATGATATAATTTTTCCCCCTCCCCAAAATTCCCAATATACACCACTGCCTTCTAGCAAAGCTAAAGCCTTAAAGGTTATGTATTTTTGAGAAATGTGCAATCATGTTTCAAATAGGAGAATTAATAAATAAAATGTCATAAAGATTCACAAAATTATCATAAGCTTCTAGAAGTAGCTACTGAGGTTGTCATTAACAACATTATCAGCCTTCATTAATAACCTCAACAGCTACTACTGGGACCTTATGGCAATTTTATGAATCTTTGAGACATTTTATTCGTTAATGCTCCTATCTAGGACTTGATTGTAAATTTCTCGATATTTTATATTTATCCAGTGGGTCAACTCTAAACCTAAGGGTTCAAACAATCCATTAAGGGCTTGTTTGGATCTCATTTTCAGAATAACTTTTACAGATTTTGAGGCAAAACCTAGGTTTTGGAGAATAGATTGTGGAAAATAGCTTTTACAGATTTCGAAGCAAAATCTAGGTTTTGAAAAATGATTATGTTTGGGAAGTTATTAGCTTTTACGGATTTTGAGGCAAAAAGTAGGTAGAAAATAGGAAAGAGAAAGAATGAAAAATAGGAAAGAGTAAAGAGAAGAAAGAAAAGGTATGAAAGATGAAGGAGAAAGAAAGAAAAGTAGGAAAAATGAAAGAGAAAGAAGGAAAAAAAGTAGGAAAGATGAAAAAAAAATAGGAAAGAGAAAACCTAGGTTTCAAACCTAGGTTTTGTAACCAAAATACCTTTTCAGAAATTTTTTTGTGTTTGGACAAAACCTAAATTTTGGGATAAAACTTAAGTTTTTGAAACCAGGTTTCAGCAAACAAACCCTAAGTCACGTCACATGGCCCACTTGATCCTAAGCTCCATTCTCATTGGCTAGTAGCTACTGCTCTTCTACGTTAGATAATTAGTCACGTTTTTACTTTTCATATACCATTAGTATAACTTATTATAAATTAGGTTTTCAGCTGGGTTTTTTTTAAATAGAATTTGAGATAGATAAATTGTCTTGAATGGAATTTCACTTTAAGGCAGATCTATTTTTGGTTCAATTCAATGTATACAAAATGTTAGAATTAATAAATAATATATAATATTTTGGAGTTTTTTATTAGGGATCTAGTTCGGACATAATTGTTCCGAGACATTCATTTAAAATAATTTAACAATGTCTAACATGGACTAATCAAATTGAATTTTGATTATAACACAAACCATGTTTTTGGTAAAATATCTTTACAGATATTCTTTAGCTTATAAGATCCGCCTTACCTTTTCTAATTAAAAAAAATGTGTGCATGGCGATCCCATTCCCATGTCTGCTTAGAATTCAAAGGCTTTCTTTTTTTTTTTTTGTTATTAAGAAAAGGATTGCAGGCATTAAAAAAAATGCGTGCATGCCGATCCTGCTCCTTCTCTGTTTCCTCCCTATTTAACCCTCTCCCATTCGTTCTGTCTCTTCTCCACAACCCTTTCCCTCCCTCCCTCCCTCTGTAAACGAGCTATCCTTCCCTCTCCAATTTCGCTCTCTGAAATTTCTACGCTGAATATGGCAAGCAAGATGAATATGCAGCAGACTAATTAGCCCTCTCCCTCTCCCTTCGTCTTTGTTTATCTCCTTGCTCTCTTTCTTCTGATTACCATAGCAATCGAAGAAGAATCGCAGCCCAGCATGCATGCCTCTAACTCCATCTCCTTTTAGCTCTCCCCAAAGGTTTCCCCACACATCATTATTAACTTCAACTATTCATTTTCAACTCAGCAACATTCATTCATCTCTCCATTGGTTCTACTATTTGCTTAGCTTCTTCTTCACATTATTGTTATTACTAGCTACTTTATGATGCTCATTCCGTTTATTCAACGCTACCTTTTTTCAGCTGCAATTCAAACCAGGTAGGAGATGAATCTTTACATGATGTCATAATTTCTCTTATCACTGCATGCTGTCATATTACTTCTTGCTGTGATTCTACTTCTATTCATTCTATGACTCCCACTGGGTTTAGTCTATCATATGGGTTTTCTTAGTGATTGGACCAACAATAAGATTGTTTCAAGAAATCATCCAATGCCTTCGTGGCCTCATCCGACATATTAAGACCAATCAATCAGAGAGAAACAAGTAACTTTGAAGTGGTAGAAAGTGACCCTACAGAGATTGAAAAGAATGATTTGCCTATCTGAAGCTTCTTTTGAACGAAATATAAACCTATCTAGATGAAATCGGTGTTGTTTTATTCAATAGTAATAAGAAAAGTTTCTGATTGTTTCCTTTCTCTTTTCCATATGCCTTTATACTTTGTAAGCCGATTGCATAGGTGCCTGAAGTCTATTTTATGATCTAGAGTTTAAGAAAATGGCAAAGCACGCATCTTGCTTTGTCAAGTTTTAGAAGATGGAAATGGGGAGAAAAGTAAAGATCGAGTTTTCTAACTAAATTTGGTCTCATTTCTTCAACCCTCATGTATATATGGGGATACACCCTTGCAATCCATTATTATGATTATACACGAAGCAGTGAAGTCAATAGAATAGAATAGGTTGGGAGGTTCCGTTTGGGTTGGGATGGAAAGGCATGATTGGTTAAGTTGTGGAGTTTAATTTAGGGCTGGACCTCAAACATGGAATAGGGAATTTATGGATGCATGAAATTAAAAACTGGGTTTGTCGTATGTTTCAAAGCTACAATGACCACTTGGATTATCCATTATTTATTGATGCGTGGGATATTTTTGTTGCATTTACCACTTGCGTTGACCGATTTTTATACTAAATTAATCTTCCGTATAATATTCCAAATCCAAACGTTAAATCCCATCATATTTCTGTAAATTTGTATGTACTTGGTTTTATCTTTATAAAATTGTCCTTTAATAATTAAAAAAAGTGAAATTTCCTCTATTTACATATCTTCCTTCGTTCGAAATAAAATTTGAGAAGATAATTACCAACATATATAACATTTTTATACATTACTACATAGTATAGTTTTTACTACTGAAATTCGCGTCTTTTTTTTAAAAAAAGGAGTAAAAAATGAAGGTGGTCACTTTAGGCACCTTATATCTAAGATAGGGTGTAAAAGGGTACCATTTTACACCCTATCTCAGGATAAGGCGTCAAAATGACACCCTTTTACACCCTATCTTAGATATAGGACGCCTAAAATCATCCTTTACACCCTATCTTAGATATAAGGCGTCTAAAAAGCCCTCCCACCACAAAATTTGAAATGGTTTCACTCTGCCCAAGAATCTCCTTCTTTTAAGAGACGGCCCTCATTTATCTCTTTCTCACTCTCTGAGCTCTCACTCTTTATTCGTGCTCAAATCTTGCGCCATTTTATTCACACCCCTTCTTTCGCCGTGCTGCAATTACGAGACAGGAGGTGGGATGTGTAGCATCCTATTTTTATTTATTTGGAGTGTTTAATTATTAAATAATTAAACACTCCAAATAAATAAAAATAGGATGCTACACATCCCACCTCTAATTAAAAGATTTAATTATTATTTTAAAAGCAATCACTTGAGTCAAAAATAATTTACCTAAATGTGAGTCAAGTAAATTAAAGGAATCATAAAACAAAAAAGGGAAAGAAAGAAAGAAATAATTATATTTAAGATAATACAATACAATATAATGAAATATAATATGTTAAAATATATATACATAATTATAGTTATAGGGGGCCGTGGCCTTTTAGTGTGAATATTTATTACGAAAGGGAAAGGGATTGTGCGTGGATTCTGCAAACGTGTATAAGTATATTATTATAGAAAAAAACGAATAAGAAGGAAAAATAAAAGGGGAAGGCGCGCTGTGGGTGTGTGTGTCTATATATATATATATATATATTATGAAGCCATCTCAAATCGTGTCAAGCACAGTAGCTAGGTTAATTTTCGCTCTTCTCCCCTCGCGGCGTCCGTGGTTCTTTAGGGTGCACAAGTTGGTTTTAAGATCAATTAGGTAATCAAAATTACTTCTTTTCAGATTACTTTTTTTATAAAAAATTTTTTAAATAATTTTCTCTTTCTTATGGTAGTAATATCATTCTGATCAGATAAAAATTTAAGATTATGATTTAGGATAAAGATTTTTGTCAAGAACTGTCTAATTAAAGATAGATAGGAAATAACTATTAATTTTTCTCCTTTTGAATTTATGATTTGATTGTTGTTATAGTTTAAAATAATTATTTGATTTAATCAGTTTATAATTTAATCTACATAGGTTATTTTCACGTATAAGATTTGAGTTAACGATTTATAAGCATTATTGAAATTATTTTTGAAGTGTTAATCAACTTATCATGTTGAAAAGATTAATAGTATATATGATTTAACAGTTTTATGTTGAAACCCTAAACTTTTAATTGGGAATTGTGTAATCGAAATTGATTTGTGAATTAATTAAATCTTTGTGTTGAGGGAAATGATTGAATTTCGAGTTAGATTAGATAGTTGAGAAAGTCTATTGACAACTATGTATTTTAAATGATTATTTCGAGAACTTAATTGTACATAGTCAAGTTGATTATTTAATTTAATATATTAAATTTGTGTCTACGTTAGTGTGTAGAATAACTTAATTGTAGTTTGTGCTTTGTGGCTTGAGATTTCAAGTATTTTGGAGTTGAGGTAACCGATGTTAATTCATTTTATATGCTTTGCATGGATTGTAAGGTATTTTCGATACCCTAATTATGTATTACGAATCTTATCTCTATTTTCATATGTTCAATTTTAGTGAAGTGGGAAGTATTTCTGATCTGAAATCTGAATCATCTGATATTGTTGAGTTTTTGCAGGTGCTTCAATGGTAGAAGATTGGATTTGCTTGAAGTCCATAAGAAATTGTTATGCGACATTGTAACTGCTACTGTTTCTATGCCTTGTATTTGGACAATCTTCCATATATAAAGATCTTGAGGCGCATAATGTTATTGTATAATAGAAAGAACTGAACGTTTCAATAGGTACATATCTTGAACAGAACGTTTTTTTTTTAAAAAAAATATTATACCTACGGCGCCCTATATTTCAATATAGGACGCCGTAGGTACCCTATGGCGCCCTATATTTCAATATAGGGCGCTGTAGGTATCTTAAAATATAGGGCGCCATAAGGTACCTTAGCACCTTTTATGTATAGGGCGTCGTAGGCTCTAACTTTCTACTCCCATCACATACACGCCCCTCGAGAAAGGGTGTCAATTGAATTAAAAATAAGGCGTAAAAAGTACTTTTTGTAGTAGTGATATTATGAAACATGAATTGTTCATGTTCAAATGCATCTCTATTAGTTTTTATTATAAATATTTTTCAATCTATACATTTAAATTAAAATTAATATGTTAACATTTAATTCGAGCATCACCATTTAAATTTATTAAGCTAATCCTTTTTTTATTAATGAGGCTAACATTGTTAACATTAAGGGATTGAAAATACAATTTATATACTTTAAAGATTAAACTAAAACTTCATATACATTGTGTTCATTTGGATAAGCAGTGAATTAGTATAATTTCAAATTATTATAAGTGCTATCATTTAAAAAATGATGTTGGTTAATCGTTAGTTTTGTTTAGATATTTTTTATAAGTGAATTTGATGTTTCTGATTATGCTTGGATTTCATTTATTAAAATCAATTATAGATGTATAATTACAAAATAGGGTATGAGTCTAATAAATTTGTTTTTTTGGGGAATTTGTTTACTTTTCCTTTTTGATTAAAATGGGATTTAAAAATACAGGTGAAATGACTTAGATGACTTTTATTTCAAAATTTGATTTCTCCTTCCAACAAGCAAGTTCTACCTTATTGAAGCCCAACACCTAGAGCATTTACCCCTTTTACATCCTTAATTAGTATTTGACTATTTATTATCCTCCCACTCTTTCATTATTTACATATAATCATGCATTTAAAAAATATACCAATGGACCAAATAATATAGAATTTACTTTGCATTATTTATAGTTGTGCTTTTTTAGTAAAACAGAACATAAAAAATGTGAATATACGCAGTTCCTTTTTGACAGAATCTCTGTTGCAAAACTAAATTTGTAAATAGCGCACTAATAAAACTTTTTTTCCATTTTAAGAATAAAAAATGATATCAATAGAATATTTAGATAATCAAATCAAAACTGTAACATACTCTTAAAAAAAACTTGAATAAAGAAGAAAGAGCAAGTGGTACCTGGTGCAGAGATCTTGCAAGGGATATAGTCGAAGACGAAGAAGAAATACGAGTTTGTGAGTTTTGTGGTGAAGGCATCAGATTAAGATTTGATCGTCAACTAGTTGTAAATTAAACTTCGAACCAGCTGGTCTGTGTCTGATTGTTAGTTTTACCATTCCGTTGACTGCTTTTTGAATGGTACGTTTGAATATTTGTTTCATTTCCAAATTACACATTCTGGATCATGTGCAATTATATACTCTGTTAGTTCGTCAATTTTCGTGACCAACGTTAACGAAAATAATTGTTATATATATATGGGCACAACATCAAGGTAAATATTCATTGGTTACAATCAAATTGTACATATAAATATTTTACAATATATATTATAATTAAATAATTTATTTAACTTTTCCAATCTTTAAAAAAAAAGTCATGTGACTTCTATATTAATTACTTCTATATTGAAGGCCAGAAGTATATTACAATATTTACAAGTATTTCAACACTCACTCTCAAGATGGGGCATATAAGTCATGTGCATCAAGCATCTTACATTTGTGCCAATTTATTGATGACAAACATAGCGGCAAGAAATCTAGACTTAATGGAAATTTACAAACTACTTAATATACTAAAGCATGCAACTATCTCTTTGTACATGGAATTTACAAACCAGTCAACATGGAATAAATCTCTTTAACTTGAGGGTGTGATTTGTCTTGAACAGAGAACTCATGAACGACTCTTCCAATTCAATCCAACTATAGCCTGGTATTTTCTTTAGGTTTCTCTCTTTCATTATTGTCCTGACCATTTTCACATTGTCCCACATGCCCACACAAGCATAAACATTTGATTGCAGCACGTAGGAGTTTGGACTGAAAGAGTTTAGCTCGATCAGTTGCTCGGCCACTGGCTTTCCTACCGAGAAGTTCTCGTGGATCTGACAAGCACTAAGCAAATTCCTCCATATCACATCGTTTGGTTCGATGGGCATTGCCTCGACGAGCTTTTTGGCTGCTTCAACATGCCCCGCTCGGCAAAGGATGTCTACCATGCATCCATAGTGTTGAACCTTAGGCTCAACCTTGTATACCCTTTGCATGAGCTCAAAACATATCAGTCCCTCCTTCAGTAAACCGGCATGCGCACAAGCACTCAATACGCCAATGAATGTGATATCATCAGGTTTAACAGAATCCTTTACCATATCGAAGAGAAAATTGAAAGCCATTTCACCCATACCATGAATAGCCAAGCCACCAATCACAGCATTCCAATGATCAACACTTTTCATATCAATATTCTCAAATACTGAGATAGCTTTCTCTATGCTACCACACTTAGAGTACATGTTGATAAGGGCAACACCAAGTTTACCACCCAAAGATTTACTATTGTTATCTTCTAAATATCGATGTATGACAGCTCCAACTTCAACGTGTCCTAATTGGGTGATGGCTGTAAGAATAATCAACAAGGTGGTATCATCTGGTTGAGTATCTGCTTTTATTCTCATATCATGAAATAGTTTCAGAGCT
>JANTPZ010093865.1:0-52872 GCA_025593235.1 Vachellia pachyceras
AAAGTCATACTGGTTTTATCTTATCTACGCTCCCGCATAAACAACCAACCAGGGACATTTAAGACAATATTCATAATTTGTCTATGGATGTAATTATCACAACAAACATGCAAACAATATGATAACTAAATGGAGAAAATGCATTAAAATAAATAATGTGCGAGTACAATGATTGGCCCTAGGGCACAATTTCCAACATATATTACATTTCTCCCTCCTTAAAATAAATTACATTCATGAAATTTAATATATCTTATTCAGATAACTTTAAATACTTTACTTTTAATTCTTCTTTTATTTCCCAAGTGGTTTCTTCTAAAGATAATCCTTTATATACCACTTTGACCATCGAAATGTTTTAGTTTCTAAGTTGCTTTAGCTTTCTGTTCACAATCCGATATGGTCATTTCTCATGACAATTTACCTTACACTAGATTTAAATAATACCTCTTTATTGGGGAAACATGGAGGATGTCATATATTTAACTTAACTTTGGGTATGAGGCTAAACATTATTTTACATGTCCAATCTCAAAGAGAACTTGAAACAGTCCCATTTATCTAGATTGAGTCTCTTGACTTTCTTTGACTGACTAACACTTGTAGTTGGAGATATTTCAAGGAACACATGACCTCCAACTTTGAATTTTAATGGTCATCTACTATTGTTAGCATATGTCTTTGCCAACTTTATGCTTCCTACAACTTCTTTTTTATCATATGGATTTTCACTCAGTCTAACCTACTTTCACTTGTGTGTATAGGCTTCTCTCTTTGAGTTCCATACAATATATGGGAACCTACACTTTCCTTTATATAGAGCCTCACATGGTGCTATCTATATACTTGAATGATAGATGTTGCTATATGCCAATTTAGCTAATGGCGAATATACAGCCCAATTTTTCATGAAACTTTAAAACATATGCTCTTAACATATCTTCTTCTACCTGAATTGTCCTTTGAAACTACTCATCCATCTATGGATGATAGGCTATGCTAAAACATTAGGTAGTATTCAATTATGCTTAAAGAGATATCAAAATATTGAAAAACAACATGGATCTCTATCGTACTTAATGCTCTTTGGCACTCCTTACAGTCTAACTATAACTTTCATATCCAACACTGACTTCTTTAACAGACAGGTGGCTTGCATTGCCACAAACTATGCGGACTTGGTCAACCAGTCTATTATAATTCATATCATGTTATGTGTAACACTGTCTCTTACTCCCTTTAGAGACTATTACTAAACAGCTTGAGTGCTTGGCAAATTCTAGAATTAGTAGACCAATACACATTTTTAAAATTCTTCTCAATTAAAATTCAATTGGTAATCTTAGAATTTTTGCCAACTTTAAAAATCTAAATAAATCTAAAAAAATGAAATCAAGTGGTTCAAGTTTCAATTTAAAGCTCACTTAATCTCTATAGAGAAAAATACTTTTTTACCAAATTCACGCTCAATTAATAACAAAAAATTTGTGAAAATATACAGTTGATTTGGTCATTTTTCTAGATTTTTCCCCAAGAGTTGGAAAACCATAACTTTTTGTATACACATCCAAATTTAACAAATTATGGCTCTTTTGAAAGCTTGAGTATACTATTTAACTAAAAAATTTTCATGTAGGATTTGACCAAGAGGGGGGTGAAATGGTCACTTTTAAAAATTAAAACAAAATCACAGAAATTAAACAATGTCATCGAGAAAGTTAGAGAGAAGATTGAACACGAGTGATTTATCGTGGTGACTTATCATCCAGTGATTTATTGAGAAAATTATGGCTATTTTGTTGACTGTCATTAATGCTTCATAAATGTTGTGGTTCAACTACTGACAACGGGAGTCATTAATGCCTCAACTTCATTCCCCGGACGACCTAAACTATTTAATGAAATAGCTAGGAAGCATTTATTAGGGCAGGTAACATACAAAATATCTAAGCACGAAATAGGAAAGCTTCTGTAAACAATAGGCGTAGATGTGTCAGAAACTGTGTTGGAAAATATAGAATAGAGAACTCAAGTTCTTAATATCTTATGACTCAAGTTCTGAAACATTAAGTTTGAAAGCTTGGTAGTGAAACTTCCAGTTCTCATAAACAGAACTTAAGTTTTGAGAAACTTTCATTTGGGACTCGATTTTTCAATGAAAGTTCTGAAGGACGGTATGAAAACTTTTATTTGAAACTTGAGGTTTTGATATCAAGTTTTGAATAGCAGTTTTGAAACTTGAAGTTGAAGAAACAAGGACTCAAGTTCTAAAAGGTGTGAAAAAACTGTTTATCTGAAAAGGTCCTCGAGACTTGAGTTCAGAATCTCAGGAACTCGAGTTCTGAAAAACTTCTAGTGAAGACTCGAGTTTGAACATCAAGTATTTGAACTGATGTAATTTTGCAAGGCATGAACTCAAGTTTGGAAAATAGCAGGACTCGAGTTCTGTAAAACTCTAAGTCAAAACATCCAATTTTCAATTCCAGTTTTGTGAAATGGAACTCGAGTTCTGAGATCCTGAAACTCGAGTTCTGTGAAAATTGAATCTAAAACATCCAATTTTCACTACAAGTTCTGTGAAACTCGAGTTATGTGAAATTGGAACTCGAGTTCTATAATGTGATGAAAAAACTTGAAGTTGAAACCTCAAGTTTTGACTTCCAGTTTTAAGCTGCATGTTATGGAACCTCAAGTTTTGAAAATTTTGGACTCGAGTTTTGAACTTGATCACAGTTCCAAAACTTCCAATTTCAATATCCAGTTTTGAAAGACAGTTACAGAACTTGAGTTTGCAATAGCTGAGACTCGAGTTTCAAAACTCTTCTGACAGATTCAACATAGTTTCAAAAACATTAAGCTAGATTCCAAATCCTGCAACCTTTTTGATGTTTTTGTTATCATCAAAACTAGATATCAATAGACACCACTTGATATGTTTTACCATCATCTCAACTATGGTAATTGTTAATGGTGTTAGACCCCTTTTTACCATTTTAACATGCTTAAACTTCACCATTTCATGCATGATTCTCCCCAACATAATTACTTAGTATACTCTACAAAATTACAAAGCATTATTCATAGGTCTAAGGTTGTAGAGGTCTAGAAAACAATAATCCCAAAATCCACATAACATCACATAACAAGACATAAGCAAGTGTCCCTTGCATCTTGAAAGCATATAGGTATCTTTATGCATCCACCATCTTGCCGTTGCCTTTGGTTGATCTTTGTCCTAAAGAATTCTATTATTGGAGACTAATATTTCATAGAAATTTTCGTAGTAAAGTAATATCACATACAGTAATAATATGCATGATCATTATTAATCTATTAGCTAGCCATGCATGAACATACTTTTCTAACACTTTTAAATCACTTTACACATAACCATGACATGTTTAATAAAGGCATCACATGTTCACACAGCACATAATTGGCATACAACATGGAATCAATTCATAAATAATAACCAATGACAATTTTAATGCAAGAGATAGTAAATTTTGCTACCATAGATGCTCAACTTTAGTTGAACTTGGTTGATGTATTCTTGCCTTGTAAAATTTTCTTTTGGAACTTATAACTCCTACACATCATTATAGTGCATTTGGCATTAATGGACAACCATCAAGAATGTATTATGATGCTATAAAATCCTCAAAACATCACTTAAATCTTAAGGGTTAAAAAAACCCTTAACTTTGCCAATTTCAATCATATTGCTTCCAAACTTTTTTTCTCACTTCTACCTTACAAACTTTTTCATTCTAAATCAATTAGATGAATCAAAAACACATTCCTTCTGCAAATTATCCAGCTGGCCGAAACACATGGAAAATATGGTCAACATGATTTTTCAATATTTCTTTCCATATACATGCATAATCTTGCTTCCAAACCATTCTTCATGCATTATTTAACATAAAATCATTCCTCCCCATGCAAGAGAAAATTCAACCAATACCTCCTCTAGGGTTTAGGGTTCAAAAAATTCAAGCAAATATCAAAATCCAACAAGCCAACCGCCAATAAGGTCCAAATCATAAATAGAGCTATTTTCTAACAATTATTTTATCTAAATCCCACTCCTCTTTATTTCCTATCTCTAAAACCTAAACTTTACAGTTACCAAATACACCATTTTTCAGCAAAAATAAACCAATTGGATTGAAGAGGAGTGCTAGAAATCAAATAATATGGAAGATTACATGGATGGAACATGATTTTATCTTGATTTTTGGTTTCAATCTCTTCTCTTCTTCTTGTTGTCCTTCATGACATTCCTCTCTCTCTCTCTCTCTCTCAGGTTGGTCGACTCAAATGGGCAAAAAATGGAGTGCAAATGGCTTAGTAAAAGATGAAGAATATATGTTAAATGGTGTGGAACCCACTATGACTAATAAAGTAATTTTATACTGAAATATTCTATCACTTGTTTATGATATTTCTCTCCACCTTTTGCTCTTGAAATAAGACTAGAACAAATGGCACAATATGGCCCCCACAATTTAATTAAAAAAACTAGAGTTACCATAAAGTTACTTTATGGCACCGAAAATACTTTTTGAAAAACCCCTGATCACTTGATTAGTTCAAAGCCATTAAAAATTCTCAAAATTCATCTGATACTCCCATGATTTTTCTTTTCTCAATTTTCTCATTAAAAATTCTCAAAATTCATCAAAAAACCCCTCATTTTTTCTCAAAATGTCTTTCGTTAATTTTCAAAAGAAAACCCTCATTTTAGGATTTTGGGGTCCTTTCCCTTCATTCTGACAAATTGTTTCTGACTTTCTCTTGGAAACAATTTTATAAATTTATATAAACCAATCATCCAAATGTTAATTAATTACCAAAAATTAATTTTGATGTCATTTCTATTCTTTTGACCTCTATTCTGCCTTAAATATTGCTTAGAGAATTATTTCCTTTATTTCTAAATTTGTAAAACAATTTTCTGATATCCGGGTCAAAATTACCAAATTTCCCTTGATCTTTTTCTAAAATGACTATTTTATCCTTTCTTTTTCTATTTTCTAAAATGACAATTGTGACGTTTCTTTTTATTTCTCATTCCACATATGCCCTTCCTTTCATTTTCCTTTACTCTCTAGGCCCTTCATTAATTTGTAGCTACCCGTTTGTGTAGGAAAGTAGGCTTTGGAGGGATCCATTAGTTCTGCAGTGCTGAGATGTAGCACTTCACTAAGAGACCTAGTAAAGTATATTACTCCTTTGGGAAGGTTAATCAGATACAACAATGTCATTCCTTACTAAGGAGGTCAACAATGTAAGCCAAGTAATAGGGACTTTCATTACTTGGCCCAAAAGTCTTGTAGAAATTTTTGGCACTTCTAATAAGCTTGTGTAGTCAAAATTTACTAGCCATTAGGAAGGTATGTGCATACTCTAAAAAGTAATTACTTAGTGATTTGTGAGAAGGTGATTTATATTGATATGCTCTATATTACAAACATACCTTGCTTTTTCTAAGCTTTGAGATCTTTTCATCCATCTTTACAATGAATTCTCATTCAAGATGCCACACAAGGTTGTTGAGGGTATATAATATGATTTTCTGCTAGACATGAGGGACATTACGAGCTTTCTAAGGTTTGAGAAGCTAGAATCATCCTTCCTCAGACATGTGATTCTGTAAGCAACAAACTGATTTCATTTTAATATTTTATTTATACTCATATTGATTTTTGTCACATTTCTACTACATGCTAATGAATCGCAAAGTTATAGATGCCAGGATCTAGTACAAGTTTGGCTTTAAGGGTCCCAAGAGCTTATAGAAGATTGAAGTAAAGTTAAGGAAAAGAAAATCTTACATCATCGATACAATCTTTCACAACATCTCAAATGCTACCTAAGACCCCTTGTAAAAGAGTAAGTAACTACTCAATTGTTCATTAATTATTGAATTGAATATTTTATAAATAAAGTTGTGGTTTATGTCATGAAGTGATCATTGGACACTTGTCACCCTTTGTCCTGTGGAGAGTACCATTTATTAGTTTGATTCCCTTAAGGGATATCCAAGCACAAAAACTGTAACATCCGTAGTTTCAATATCAAAAATAAAAGGCTAAACGAGCGACTAAAGGGTAAAGGTTGGTCATTTTAGTAATTTTGACCGAAATGTCAAGAAATTACCCAAGGCACATAAATGTGCACAATAATTCCTTGAAGTATATTTGAGGCAAGACTGAGGTTGAACAAGTAGGAATAACCTCAAAATGAATTTCAATAATTAATGAATATTTGGCTTATGAATGAATTTCCATCCAAATATAATTATTTAAAATTCTTATATGCCCTAGAGAATTTCTGTAAAAATGGGGGAAATAGTTTGAGGATTATACAAATTTCTAAAAATGGTTTCAAGCTTAAGTTCAAAGCTAGTTGCCCTGATAAAAAGAAAAGTATGGCATATTCTAGAAAAAGGGAAAATACAAAGAATTCTCCAAAGGTATTTCCAGAAAGAGTTTGAGGTGGAGAAAAATATGAGAAGTACCCTTGAATTATGGGAATTTTCTATGGTGCTGTATTGGTCAAGTGAATTGACTTAGCCTCCAAGTAATGATTTTAAGGGAGAAAAGTAAATGATTAAATTAAGGGGATTAGAGGTAAT
The DNA here is from genome assembly GCA_025593235.1 of Vachellia pachyceras. Lineage (NCBI taxonomy): Eukaryota > Viridiplantae > Streptophyta > Magnoliopsida > Fabales > Fabaceae > Vachellia > Vachellia pachyceras. The sequence goes on from JANTPZ010093865.1 coordinate 6,644, forward strand.
AAATGTCATTAAAAGGGTATAGAGAGCTGGAGTAAGCCATGAGAGTTATAAAAGAGATTGAGGAGGTCATTTCATACATGACAAACACAAAAAAGAGAAGGAAAGGAATTAGCACACATGGTAGAAGAAAAAGGAAGAGGTAAAGTGTAATCAAGCTAGAACCTGAGGTCAAGGTCCAATTTTGATACAAAGTCCTCTATTTAATCATTTTATTTTCGTCTGATTTAGCGTATTTCAAGAGATCAATTTCAATCCCAAGAACCCTTAGAGAGAAAGTGGTGCCTAAACTCTCAACCTGAAATTGTCTATGTCACAACTTCAACCTCCAATTCTCAATACACTTCAAGTCGTAACCTAGACATCCCAAGTCACAACCTAAGTGTATTTTTCATCAAAATTCCTTCTAAGTGTACTTGTTCCTTTTTACATAACTTTAATTTTCTTTTTCCATATACTTTGAGTGTGTATATCACTTCATACACCTTAAACTCACTAAACATCACTAAGAATTGATTGTATTGGACTCTTATGGTTTGATTTATCAAGATCTACTCTCAAATTCTCACTCTTTTGTAGGTAATATGGGTTAGAACTTTGAAACCATACAACATGAATTAGATGTTCTTAAAACCTTAGTATCTGGTTGAAAAAGATGTGCACTTGGTCAAGAAGTAGTCCATTCATCAATGCACCATATGAATCTTAGCATCAACCTTCATTCCAAACCTTTCAACCATAATCTCCACTAGAGAGAGAGAGAGAGAGAAGGTGTGGAGCAAAGGGAGGAAGAAGAAAGGAAAAATAAAGCAAGAATCAAAGGTAAGAATTTGTTTTGATCATGATTCTTTCATAGAAATCCGTCTATAAGCTTTATTCTTCCCTTCTAATGGTTCAGTTTTCTCATTATGGTGATGGTTGATGAGTTTCAAGAGTGGTCTTAAAGAGACATAATGAGAGAAAATGAGAAAGAGCAGGAATCTTAAGTAACAATTGTCTTAAATCAACCTTTGCATACTTTGCAACATGTTGGTAGTTAATTTGAATTTATTTAAGCTTTTCATGGATTTATACCATAAAACTCTTTCCCTAAGTGCTAGATGAATTTGATAAGGCATGGATATGAATGTTTTCATGTCGTGTAATGGTAGGGAATTGGTCTAGGAAGAGATTATGCATGTGTATAGAAAGAAATGTAGCAAAATCTCATTTTCTCCAATTTTTGTATACCATTTGGCTAGTTGAGGTTAAGGGGGGAAGGAGTTTGACTTTGTGCATTTTGATACTTCCAATGGATTCAAAAGGAAAAATTGTGTAGGGTAGAGATTAGAACATAATTTTGGAAGCATTAGAATCACAATTGGCAAAGTTGGAAATTAATAGTTGAGATTGGGATTTAAGAATTGTTAAAGGTTACAATGCACTAGTAATGGCTTAGTATTGATGACATATACACTATGACATATGTAGGATTAAAGTGTCAAGAAGAACTCTAAAGTGCAAGAGAGGACACCATTTGAAAGTCACTTGGAAAGTTTAAGCTTTAAGGTAGCAAAACCTTCAACTCTTACATTAACATTGCATTTGATTGTTGTGCATGTTGTATTGCTATGTTTGAGTTATGGTTGTAGCCATATGATAAGTAAATCCTTACTTGTGAATGTGCACGCCTTGTAGTTGTGTCAATAGATGATGTTTGCCTTGACCTTGTGCAATGATGCTATGAGAAAGTAAGATTTTGTTAATAATGTTCATGGTATGTTCGTTTTACATATGAATAATCATACATGTTAATGTGTTTGTTAGAGATATCTGCTATTGGGATTTCCTTGAAATCTCATTCTTTCTATGATTAATCATAGGTACAAGCTCAAAAAGCAAGGGTAAGGAAATGCAAGAATTAGTGGCTTCTATGAGAATAAGAAAGCTTATGTATGTTGTGCATGCTATTTTGTTACATATGATACTTTGGATGAATGTATTATATAATGCTACTGTGTTGTAATTAAGTGTGAAGTAATGTAAATATGTCAAATATGATGTTTGATTGTGTTATGGTATATGTATGCTGAAGAGAATGAAGTTAAATATGCAAAATCACCAAAAAAAGGGTCCAACACCCTTAATTGTAGCATAATTGGATAAAATTCAAAGATCTCCAAATTCCATAAAACTTTCCAGGAAATTAGATCATGATATAATATTTAAAATGGGTCATAGTTTGCTAATTTTGGATGCGTGTGCAAAAATTTATGCATGTTCTAATTTTTGCTAAAAACCAAAAAATTGATGGTAGTAGAATATGGCCCAACACACCCAGAAGTTTGCCTCAGTGAAGTAAACATGAGAGGAAAACCCTCTTGAGAACAAAGAGTTCGCTACAACAAAGTGTAAACCCTGACTAAAGTGGTGAAAGAGAAAATTCCTCCTAAATCTGAGGAGTTCGCCACCCTAAGGACCAAAGTTGGTCTAGATAAAGTGCACCAGAGAGGTTTTGCCATGAGCTAACTAGCTATAGTGAAGTATGCAATTTTTGAACAACTTAATAGTGAATTTAGGCCTTTTCTGTTTTAATTGGGTAATAATTTGGTATAAGGAGTATTTTTCCCTTATAGAGAATTGAATACACTTTTATTAAGGACTTGAATCGCTTTTTCTAATTTTTTCAAAATTAGTTGTGGACTTTCAAAGTTAGACAAAACTCTGAGTTACCAAATGAATAGTAAATCAAGTTGGTGTTTTTGAAATTCATCTAGTTAACTAAATCTAGCCTAAATAATGGTTACAAGTGACCTAGTTAAGGTCTCTGATGTGTAATAAAGCTAAAAGAGAGAGTTGTTTTATACCTCCCTCTAACCCTCCATTCACACCATATGACTCCTTTCCAATCCACTTTCCATCAACCTCAACCACCTCTTGAACCTTTCCATTTTCTCCACCTTACTACACCTTGACCGAGTGTACTAGATATTCCTCCTTCTTCCCATAACTTAGATGTTCTAATTGATGCCTTGACAAAAAAGAAATGATGTACTATGAGAAATACCTAGTGTTATTCATGAATTAAGGAACACCTGGAAGCTCTAAAGAGATGGATGATATCAATGAGTTCTGTAAGGCATCAATGAATGATACCTTGTGTTACTCATGAATCAATGAATGGTTCAAACAAGATAATAATTTGACTAAATTTTCTTACTTCCACTCTTTTACTTCCCACCTCTAGTGATTGCAAAGATGATGTGTCGTGCTCCAATAACTGCCACTTGGATTCCACACTTTCCACTTTGCCAGCATAAAAGGATTTTAAATAATTGTTTGTTCCTATTGAAAGGAATTAACTTTCTTAGTTATGATTCCTACTTGGAGATTTTGTATTATTGGATTAAATACTGATGTTGGTATAATGTTTGTTTTGCAAAATTACAGCAGGCAAGACTATGATTTCAAGCCTTATGCTTTGGAGCCTTTATAAATTGATCCAGAGCCACCTCTAAGAAAGTTCAATGTTGGGAGGACTATAATGAAGACATGCATGTTTCTCATCCAGGATGAGAACTTCTCCTATAAGAGTTTATGAAGATTTAAGGAAAATGTTGTCTCTTTCTTTACGTGTTTTCCTCTTATTTTTAGTTGATTGGTTGTAGTTTTAAAAGGACTTAAACCCAATATCAACACCATTAATTTTTCTTATGTGTCACTGACTACTCCGTTAATTATGTGAAAGAGCTTAATAACTCAAAAATATTACATTTCACTCTTAATAAATACTGACTCCATTAAGTTCACTACCATAGAAGTCAACATCCACACCTACTTGTTCAACACTATTTCTAATTCCACCCTTTGAAAAGGAACATCCATTCTAACAATGTCATCTATGTGTCAAGATATATAATAAAAAATATGAAAAATCAATCTTATTTATTTTGTACCTTCACTCAATGAGATAGATTCTATAAGATTAAACATGTGGGCATAGTTCTTGTGGATCATATCATCCATATAATATACAAAAATAAACTCCAGATATTTGATATATTTCCCTTTGAATGAGTCTTAATTTCAGCAATGTTTTCATTATATATCTTAACATAAAGATGGAATTGTCAGAGCATATGTTCATTTTAGAATGGAGGAATCAAAATATAGTGTTAAACAAGTAGGTGTAATTGTTGAGTTCTATGGTGGTGAACTCAATGGAATTAGTTTTTTTATTAAGAGTGGAATATAAAATTTTTCTATTACTAAACTCTTTCATCATAATTAACAAATTGAGTACATACAAGCAAAATTAACGGTGTTAATATCGGGTTTAAGTACCCTTAAATTTAAGGGGACTACAGTTTTTGATAGAGTAAACTTAAGAGATCAAAGCCACCACTTTTAAACTTCATAGAGCAAAACTTAAATCAAGGCAAACTATAAGGACTAAAAGTAGGTTTAACCAATCCATGTAAGCATTGATCATATATAATCATCAAGCCACATCATCAAAAATAGAGACATCAATGACAAATCAACAATTTTAACAACGTTAACCTCTGATTTTAGTCCTTTTCAAACTATAGGGATTAATGGTTTCAGAGAAACTAAACTTTAGGGACCAAAAACACAACTTTGAAATTACATGGACCAAAACCCAAATTAAATGAAACTATGAGAACCTGAAGTTAATTTAACCCTATATTCAAATATGAGAATAAATCTTAATTGCAAGTCAAATGTTATTCAAATAAATCTGTTTATCCAAATAAGTATTCAAAAAGAGTTTTTCAAATATGAAAATAAACATTCCAAGTCAAAAGCTATCCGAGTTGAATTTGAACATGAAAGTATAGCTCTATTATGATATCAGATTTTACGAACTGATCTTAAATGTTTATACCTTCATTCAAATCCTTTGAAACTTCATTATAAATTATTAACTTATTTCTTCCAGGGAAAGAAAATTTATATGAAGGAAGGTTATGGATTAATGCCCAACGGGTGTACAATATTCAAAAGTGCTTTTTATTAGAAACCTCAAACACTCATATTTATAATAGGAAGAAGATTATTCCTAACGGACATATACCCGATATCATCCATGAATAGAAGAGATGAAAGTAAGTACAAGGCCAAAATGCTGAAACATTAAATCCAACAACCTGACTCATATACTCGTCATACTTCATTGCATATATCATTTACATTAGAGAGAGAATTTAACTATTCTTTAGTGATGATCATAATCCCTTTAGTGAGAAGATCCTATATTGTAATTATCAACCTTCAATGGAGGTGATTGACTAACAAATTGTAAGGGGAATTTTTTTTTTGATATAAAAGGATAAAAAACATAAACAACTAAGTATTCAAACCGACAACATTGCCTACATTATCACAATCCATAACTGCCAAATGACGAATTCTCACAGGAAGCTCCCCTAACACAAGCAAATCAACTGCCATCTCCCAAGCCTCCATCGCAAGAGCATTAGCAACCATGTTCACCTTTCTCCTACAATGCACCAGTTTAACACACCAGTCTCTCTGCATCATAGCTTCAATCTCTTTTGTCCAGAAATATCACAAAAATCATCCAACACTGCTTTAACTACAGCCGCCTGCTCCAAATCTGCCTTAGCAAATAAAATAAGATCATCCGCGAAGAAGACATGAGAGACTTTAGTGCCATTCCTTGAAAGCTGAAATGGGCACCAATCTCCGTCCTCCACAGCCGCATGAATTAAGTGACCCAATCTTTCCATCATGATAATGAAAAGATAAGGGGATAAGGGATCCCCTTGTCTTATGCCACGGGTAGGATAAATAACCTCCACTGCTTCCCCATTCCATAACAGTTGCATGCTCGGTGTAGAGACACAATTCATAATCACATCATTCAAATATTCAGGAATACCAAGAGACTAAAGGCATTCAAAAAGGAATCTCCACCTAACTCGATCATAAGCCTTCTCTAAATCAATCTTGATAGCCATAAAACCTTGACGCTTCCGAGTAATCTTCATGGAATGAATAATTTCCTGAACAAGGATATATTATCAGCACTATGTCTTCCCTGCACAAAACTACATTGATTCGGAGCCACAATCAACGGCATAATAGGTTTCAATCTGTTAGCAATCACCTTCGTAATAACTTTATAAATCACATTACTTAAACTAATAGGACGAAAATCCTGAATCGTCTGGGGATGCTCACTCTTAGGAATAAGCACAATCTGGGTTTTGTTAATATTTTGAACCCATTCAGGATTATCCATAGCCATCTTTAATAACTCAGTCACTGAAGATCCCACCAAATCCCATTGACTTTGATAAAAAAGAGGATTAAGCCCATCCGGACCAGGGCTTTAAGAGGGCCCATATCAAAAACAGCTTTTTTAATCTCCTCTTCTTCTATCTGTCTTCCCAAACTCGTCATCTGCAACTTACCAATCACCAGATAAGAACATCTAAACTGAAGAGACCCTGTATATATATATATATATGATCATTAGTATCAAGGTTTCGGAAGAATTGACTCCCCATATTTCTGATCTCTTTAGGATCGAAGGACCATTCACCAGAATCAAGCTGTAGAGCTTCAATTCTATTCCGTCTCCTTCTCCCATTAGCAATCGTATGAAAATAGCGAGTATTTCTGTCACCCTGAATATACCAATTGACCTCGAATATTGAACCCACATAATCTCCTCACGCTCGAGAATCTCCTCCAACTCCACCCATAACTCTCTTTTCAAATTCTCCAAATAAGAAATATTTCCCTCCCTTGCAATTTTAGAATTGATACCTTCTAGATGCCTATACAATCTTTCCTTGAGAAAAGCTAAATTCCCGAAAACTTCCTTATTCCATATTTTCAACTTTTCAATGAAAACTGCAACATCACCACACCAATTCTTATCAATAATCCAATTCTCCTTCACAAAAGATGAAAATTGATCATGCATCACCCAAGGAGCAAAAAATTTGAAAGGACATTGACTCCTCCCTTCGGACAACTCAGGTTCCAAATCAAGCACAATTGGACAATGGTCACTTTTAAACTTTGGTAAGTGAGTTACCCGAGCATTCATGAAAGTTTCATTCCAACGGCCATTCACAAGAACTCTATCAATCCGGCTTTGAGATTGATTATTACCCCAAGTAAACTTTGGACCCCGAAAACCAATGTCAATCATGGCATGGTTTCTTATCCACTTGACAAAACTTCTATCAACTCCATTACTCACCCTTGCATTCCTACTCCATCTATCTTCAGGATAAAAGACAGCATTAAAATCACCCATAACCACCCACTTCTCACTTCCTAGACATTGAAACCCTGAAAGTGATTCCCAAAGTTTCCGTCTAGAAGCAGCATTAGGACTACCGTAAACAAAAGTTAGAAACCACTCATCCCGATCACCACCATTCACTAAACAATGAACAAATTGATCTCCCGAAGATATAACAGAAATATTACTTGAAGAGTCCCAAAATACCCAAATACCTCTATTAAAACCCCTAGCTTCCACCACGAACCTTTGATTCCACCCAAGCTTCTTAGCAATAAGAATAGCTTTAGAGCCAAGCTGCCTAGGTTCAAGCAAAGCAAATACATTGACTTTATAACGTCTCAACACATCATAAAATAATCTTCTTAAAGAGGCACCTCCTACACCCCTTGTATTCCATGCCATAATGATCATAATTAAATAAAAGGAGAAAAGAATGCAAACCTCAACTTTAATTGCTACTATGACCTTCATTCCTCCCATCACTATCATCAACTTCTTCACCACATAATAAAATATTCCTTTTTTCCAACTCCATTACATCATATGCCCCACGGTCAATTGGATATGATGCACTTGGATCCAATAAAGAAGAACTAAACTTTACAACATTATTTTCAAGCTGATCCAAGCATTCCCGTTTTGTATTTAATTGTGCAGGCCCCACCTTATTTGTTGAAGAATTTCCAACTAGCATCTTAACTTCTATGCTGTCCTTAATATTTAAATTGGGCAAAACATTATTACTAAGCCCATTGCCCTCCATTTTACTTTTTACATGCAAATAATCATCCATTGGGCTCCTTACATCACGAGACCGATCCACCTGCTTACATGGATATCCACCAGCCCCTTTATTTAAATCCTTAGCCTGCGCAACACGAGAAGTCTGATGATGTTTTAAGAGGTCCCCACCTTTTCCTTTCCTTCCTTGAATATCGCTAACAATAACATTACCGTTGAAAATCTGTCTCTCAAACCCTTCGACCACATCACGCAAAGCCGCAAACTTAGACCCTTTAGTCCCCACACCTTGCCTAAATTCTCGGCCAGTTAAGTTACCTTTATTCGCTGTTTCAGACCCATTCCTTTGCAGTTGCCAGCGATGCCTGGTTACCATCATCCACTCACCAAATGCAGGCTCTGTTTTACCCATGGATGACACAGCTTCAAATATCCCATTCAAACTCGCTTTCTCCTTTTCTGCATGGGTTTTGTCCTCTGTAACTGCTTGTTTCCCAGCACAATGATCTGCATAGTGGCCATATCTACCACAGTTAAAACATATCAGATGTAAACCTTCATAAACAATCTTTTTCTCTTTCCCATCAATTAACAACGATGGCAGCAACGGCTTCGTCAGGTCAATTTCAACGCAGAGACGAGCAAAACGTCCTTTGGTTTGAGAAGTAGTATTCCTATCTATTTTCAGAACCTTTCCTATTTGGCTACCCACAACAAAAAGTATCCCCTTATCATAAAATTCAACGGGAAATTTCGGAATCCTCACCCAAGCTTCAATTCTCGAGACCTCACCCTCATCTGGATCAAAGCCTGACTGCCATTCTTGAACAGCAAGGTAGTGATCCATATATACCCACGGACCGCCAGTCAGAGCAAGTTCATAATCCTCTCTGTTGCTCAATTTAACCAGAAAGAAACCTGCCCCAATCTCTAACGTATCAACCTTTCCTTTTCGACCCCATATATGCTGCAACTTCCTCGACAACATATCCTCTCTTACCATCTTCCCCAAAAGTCTGACAATCAACGAAAGTGACCATTTCTTTGCAAGCTTATTTCTATATTCAGGGAGAATCCGAATATTAGGACCACGTTCAGTAGCTTCCACCTCCATTCTTGTTTTCCAACCATCTCCCTTCCACCAATCTTCATCATCCTCAGACATAGTATCTTCATTCTCCTCATACGTGCATGCATCCTTGTAGGATTTTTTGGCAGTCTGAGACTCATTAACAACAACTTCAGAATCTTCCTCACCCATCCAGTCTTCCACACGCTGCACCAAACTTTGGTTACCAGTGAATCCCTCACCTGCTCCTTCCTCTCGAGATTTTTTCCTACTCCTCTCAATCAAATCTCTCTCTTCTAACGACGGCGCCAGAGGAATCCTCTCCCGGCTCCTCTCTCTTTCTCTCATAGAACAGTTTTTTGATTCTTTGGATGAATTTTAGTTCTCAAGTACCCAACTAAACTTGAGGGATTGTAAAAGCTTTTCTTATTTTGATTAAAAATAGGGAATTAGTGGATTGAAATCTTAAAAGGTTTTAAGGATTGGACGTAGGTCATAATAAAGTGGATCAAACCAAGATAGATCATAGTTTGATCTAAAACCCGATTCACCCCACCCTAATAACCTTAACATGGATATGGTTAAGGAGATCAAATTTTTTAGCACTTATTCTTTAAGATTTGTCAATTTAATAGAATTATTTCATACTATGAAGTTTAAATTGTAGTTATTAATGAGTGGCATAAAAAAGCCATTAGAAATTATGAGGTTATAAGTTTCCATCAATATCACGGATTGAGACCGTGGTTTGGATTAAATATGCTAAAGTAATTAAATATTTAATGTTATTGTAAGTATATGTGAAATTTAAAACTTTCATATTCCCTCTAGTTTTAAATTTAAGAGCTAGTTGATGTGTTTTTTTTAATTAGTTCTGAATGTAAAACTTATATTTCCTTTATCCTTCCCATTTATTATATTTACATGGTAAAAAGAAAACAAACTTTCTTAATCTTCATCAATAAGACAATTACATAATTATCATCAAACATTCAATCATAACATCCTTTCGACCAACATCCAAACACTATTCTTGGTAGGGAATAAACGTGCCACCTATATAATATCTCATATAGCATATATCATATCACTCATAGTGATGAATAATCATCACACCTATATATAAACCCATCCCATATATAGAGTCCATATATATGTGCGATGCGGATTGGGTTTGGACCATGAAGAAATGCATCGAAAGAGGATGCAAAATGACTTTTCAACATTCCATTCATTCAACAACTAAATACCTCCACCATTAATCACTTTCTTAATCTTCATTTAGCCTCAAATCATGTTTTCTAATTTTCTACAAATTTTGACAACACCTCCCATAAGTTTATTACCTCCAAGAATTGCAAAAGCTCAAGAAGAAATTAAAACATTTCATCATCATCACCACCATCATCAATAACATCATGAGCACATTATAAATCACTACTCACTTCAAATTTTCATTCCTTTTTTTAAATTTGACCGAGTCAAGCGAACTGACCCGATTTGATAGGTTTTGGGTCCTTGTGACCTGAAACGTTGCATTTCAACATATGAAATGCTGCCATTCAATTTTTGAAATGGCATCGTTTAAATGGACTCTTGAAATGAAGTTGTTTTGCCACCTACACCTCCAATTTTTTTTATATTTTTGGCTTACCCATTCGGGTGACTCCAACCCAGTTTGACCACTTAACAAAACGCAGCCCCTCAATGTGGCAAACAATGTCATTTTTGTTCTCCATTAGAACAATGTCATTTGGGGTTGTAACACCTCACTTATTACTTCTTATTCTTCATTAGAGACATTAACTAAACCACTTGAGACCATTACATAAATTAGAATTAGTCAACCAACTGACATCCAAATTGCTCACCTGAGTTACTATTCACTCGGTAACTTGAAAATTTTGGCAAACTTTAAAAATTCATAATTAATTCTATAAAAATATAAATCAAATGGTTCAAGTATCTGAATAAAGGTTATTCAATTCCTTTAACTAACTTCTTAACTAATTAATACAGTTTATTGGTTTTCAATGTTCATTTGGTCAATTTTCAATTTTCGAGATTTTTCCTTTAACTTTGGAGAATGATAACTTTCTACATACACATCAAAATTTAGCAAACGTTAGCTCCTTTTAAAGCTTATAATGTGAAGTAATTTTGAAAAGTTTCAAGTCATTTGGACTTGGTTTGCTCTTTCTCTTCATTAGCTCAATTTAAGCCTTTAATAAAGGATAATGGATCCTTTTCTTGACTTTAGCATGCTCATTTCTTTTATTTCCATGCATTCCATATCATGGCATCATTCACTAACATATCTGGCACTTAGATACAACACATCTCATATACTTGTCATAGCAGAAGTTTAGCATACATTGATCCAAAAGTTAACATACAAACATAAGGTAACATGCTTCAACATGTACAATTTTTTTCACAAAGTTTGGAAGCCATCCTCTTAATCTTGCACCTCCTTTCCTTTTCCCTTTGAATTTGGCTTAAAGTTGTTCATTGAAAAGAATGAGATTTCAAAGAAATCTCGATAGTAAATAACTCTAACTAAGATATTAACATGCATAATTGTCAATATGCAACATTCACATGCCATGAAATCATTAACAAAACCTTACTTCATCACATTAGCATTCATTGCACATGGCCAAGGCACATCACATTTTTGCATAGCTAAAACCATGCATAAGCAAGGATTTACATTTATAAAGCATCAATCATGGCAAAACAACATCAATGACAATCAATTGCAAAGTAAATGCATAAGTTAGAGAAGTTGGTACCTTGATTACTGTGTTCTTTCCACTTGCTTAAGTAGCTTCCTTTTTCAACTTGACAACTTTCCTTGCACCTTAACACTCTTACACATTTCATGGTGCATTTGGCATCAATAATTACCAATTCATTAGAACACCATTTAAGGCATAAAACTTAATATTGACACTTAGAGCTTCTAACTTTTTAATATTGCCAAAATTTATTCCAATGCTTCCAAAATTATTTTCTCACTTCTACCATACACAATTTTACCTTCTAAATCCATTGAAAGCATCAAAATTATCAAAAATTTATTGCTTCCACAAAAATTCCAGCTGGCCGAAATGTACAAAGAAAATTCCAACAATGTGATTTTCCAACTTCTATCACTACACACATGCTTAATATCATTTATAGACCAATTTCCTATCATTATTCAACATAAAATCATTCATCCACATGCATATTCATGTTCAGCCAGAGGCATCTCTTAGAGTTTGAAATCCAAAATTCCAAAACAACATCAAACCAACACAATCCAACTACCAAGAAGTTACAAATCAAGCATAGAGGTGAATGATGGCACCTACCTCTTAAAATTCCTTCTCTTCTTCACTTTCTCTCTCCTTTTCTCTCTCTAGAATTAATTTTTTAAGAGTTTCCCTTCTTGAAACACCCTTGGCCGGGAGTATTTATAGACCTCAAATTTGCTAAATGGCCCTTGAATTCTTACATATTTGCAAGAGGTGTTGGTTTGATTTTAGTCATTGATTTTAATCATCTTCTAAATGGACAAATCCTATGCATCAAGAGTATAATCTTGACATATGTCCATGTGATGTCATGCTTGTGATGTAATAGGGTTTTTGTTATCCTATGTTGTGGGTCCCACTATACTAATAAAATAACTTTACTCCGATATATTCTACCACATAATCATAATATATTATCTACTTTTATTCTTTGAGTAAGAAGAAGACAAGTGGCATTATTAGTGGCATTATTGCTTTATGTAAATTAAGCTACTTAACTATTCATAAAGTTACTTTATCGGGCTGGAAGTACTTTTTGGGAGTTCCCTGATCACTTGACGAGTTTAGAGTCCAAAAAAAATTCTCAAAATTCATGATACTTTCATGATTTTTTTTCTTCATTCTATTCCAAAAGGGTCATTAATTAATTTTTAAAATAAAACCCTAATTCGGGATTGATCGGGTCATTTCCTTTCATTCCGGCAAACTATTTCGGATTTCCTCTGGGCAACAATTTTATAAGTTTTTACAATTTTCAACCTATCCTTCTTCACTTTGAAATCATATATCTAAAGATTCTATATATTTTAAATAATTATATTTAGCTAAAAATTAATTAATTAGACAAATATTAAATAACATATGAAATTCCTTTAAAGGTTATTTTTATCATTTTAACCTAAAACATACATCAATTACTCATTAGTAAATTTTCCTCTATCTTTTGGTGCCCTGAGAAATTTTCTATTATTTTAGTCAAACTTTAACCAAAATAACCTTTAACTTTTCAAATTTTACCAAAATACCCTTAAATTTCAAAAATGGCAATTTGGTCCTCAAATTTCGAAGTGGCACTTTAGTCTCAATTCCAAAATAACACTTTGGTCCTTACTTTACTACTTTTCCATCTTAACCTTTTTACCCTTTCATTTCACTCTCTGGACCCTAAATTTATCTATAACTATTCATTTAGCCCTAAGTTTCAATTATAGAAAAATATGGATATTACATAAGTCATCTTAATCTCCAATCGGGCAAGGTTTGCCCTGGTAGGAGCTCTGGTGGGTCCATTGCGACCCGCCAACTTCATTCCACAATATCTCCTCCATTGGATCTCCGTTTGACACATTCTTGGTGTCGTTGAAATCATCTCCTCGAGTAGTACACATCTGTACCCTTGGATTGTACAAAAAGGCTCATTTTCAAAGACACATTTTTAAGCATATATAGTCAACAGTTTTGAGCTTCAAAATGCAACTTAGACAAACTTTTCGCCTTTTAGGGCTTTCATTACTCATACTTATATATAAACATGTTTGAAATCTCAAATTAAACTAAACAATGCAATAAGGAAAATCCAAAGAGTCACAACTTATATAAACATATTTGATTAATTATTTTAACCATAACATCTCATTAATATTAAATCATATATGCGTAGGGAAAAAAACAATCATGCTTTTCATAAAACATGTAAACACAACCTTAAGATCAATGTGACTTTAATACTGATGTTAGGAAAATTTAAATACAAGAAGAAACATACCAAACTGATCCATATTCGGATCTGGGTCAAACCTTCGAAGCTTCATTAGTTGATCCTCCAAAACCCACACAAAAATTTAAACTAATTCTAACCACTAAAAAATCTAGAGCCCAAACGAGGTGGCACAACAGAGCACCGTACAAGAAAGAATATAGAAGAGAAGTGAGTAGTCAGAAAATTCAATGACTAGGGTGAGAAAAACTGATGGAATAACCTTCTATTTATAGGAGTGAATAGGAGTGAGTTAGGGAAATTTTGGGAAGTCAAAATGTCCACTACCACCATCAATTGAGAGATTTTCTCAACCTTTCATTTGACTAATATAAGTCAATTAAGAATATAAATATATATTCATCTTATAAATAATGATGGATTATTTAAATAATATAAATTAAATTCTACTATTTAATTAATTTATTTATTTAAATACATTTTTAGATATTTATCTAACTCCCAACTAAGTCAGCAATCCATCCTTTATGTAATTAATTAAACACTTAATTAATTATTAATATGAGGAATAATTCAAATTTTCTGATTTCATCATATATTTAGCTGATTCATGAATAAGTCTAAGGTTCATATTTTTCTCATATGATCAATTAATTTAATCACTTAATTAATTAATTGATTAATATATTAATTAGGAATTATTCATATTTCCAAATTAACGGATCTGGCTCATCAAGGGTGGATCTCAACCCAAAAATTCAACATAAACATATTGAGATCTCGAGGGGAAACTTCGATGAGAATTCAAGTGCTTAAATGGACAAGCTATTGAGCGAGGAACAAAATAATTCTCAATTTTTTCAAATAAAAACTAATAAATGGGAAAATAAAAAAACAACTAAAACTTGTTTTTTAAAATTTTTAAGAAAAATTTTCTGATTTTTCAAAAAAAAACTTATTAAAAATGAAACACTAAATATTTTTTGTTTTTCCTTTATTTTTTAAAACATGTTTTTGAAAAGGGGGAACAACATGCTCTCAATTTTCCTTAGTAGTTAATGACTGTTTATCATAGCGTTAGTAAAGGATATTTACTTAAGTTAAAACAAAATTTATCTCACATATTTACCTTGTAAATTGTAAATCATATTGGAAAAGTAACTTATACTGCTAATCTAAACAGGTCCAAAGAAGTGAAACAGAACTTTTGTAAATTAAAGTAAACCCAATATAATGGCTCGAGAATTTCGAAGTCATTGTCTTTGGTTTAAAATAAACACTCTTTGAGTTCATACTTTTGGTAAAAAAATTTATATTTAATTTATTTCATTTTGTGGCTTGGAAACTTCAAAACAATTCACAAGGGATAAATCGTATAGAACTTACAGTTAGTTCTTTAAAAATAATTTGATAAAAAACCATTTGCATATACTAATTTAATCTTCATATAGTCATAAAAAGCCAAAGTGTTAAAATGCTACAAATATAAAGAGCATGAGAGATTTGTGAAGACTGTTAAGATTGGGAGAAAGAATGTGAGGATCAAATAGAGGATAAAAGGGAAATTAAACTATTTTATTTTCTCTGTCATCTTCCTTCCCATGAAAAAAAGCCTACTTTTAGACGGACAAGTGGAGGGAATCCCAGATTTGGATTCGCTACATATCTTTTTGTCCTTTTTCTTTTTTTTTCTCATTCCATATCATATCTATTATTGAATCAACAAATGAAGGGTTAGGATCTCAATATTTTGTAAAACATAATTTTTTATTTTCAAATAATTTACATTGGTAAAGTGTCCAAATTAAAATTTAAAGCTATGATATTTAATACAAGAGTTGTTGAAGGGTTTGATTTGATTATAAATCTAATATATTAATTTATTGTGTGTTAAATTCATATTTTTTCCTCAAAATATCTCGATTGTCCGCAAGGGGGTTTTCAATTTTCATCCATGGTATAGTGTAATCATGATTAAATATAATATTTTAGAAAAATCAACCCATATTTATTCTAAATAACTAATTTAACTAATATATTTCATATTTACAAATTAATTATTGGGTTAAGGTGCACATTTATCTTGAAAGTATTTTGATAAGCAATATGGCCAAAAAGTTTTTAAATTGTAGCAATTTCACCCCGAGCATTGTCCATGTAAATTTTGACTATCGGGTCCAAATACCATCCACATCATTTTTATGTCATCCTTATCATTTTCATTGAGGTGTAAATCTAACTTGAAAGTTTTCAAATCATAGAAATCTCGCCCTAATCATTATCAAAATTAAATCTGACCATTACTTTACAAAATATGTTGAATTGGCAGCATGAGCAACATTAAAGAAAAAGAAGCCGCAAATGGGGGAAGTCATGTTCACCAAAGAGTGACGAAGATCAGTAAGATTTAATTCCTACATGCAAGACAATAATAAGGAAATTGAGAACAAGGCCGTGGAAAACCCTCCACTGTCGTACCCTAATGTCAAGGTAGGGCCACACCTCTTTGATTTTTTGTTCACCGCACAAAATGCTTTCACTTTCACCTCTTTGATTTTTTTTTCCAACCCTTTAGATTGGATACATTTTTTAAAAGTTTTTCCTTATTTATAAATCTAAGTTGGAAAAATTAAGTGGATACCGCATAGACATGTCAAATCAGCATTTTTGTAAACTAACATGCAAACTTAATCTAAATAATAACCAAAGTGAACTATGATTCATAAACTTATAGAGCAACATTGCTTATATTTGTTGGGTAAAGTTGAACCTAAACTCAATATAAAAATGATGTTGATAACATGTGGATTGCTAGCTTAACATATTTAGTCAACTAATAGTTAAAATAGTAGGGAGAAACTGAAATGATTTGGAATTTTTTGAGATAGCATCACCTCTTACAAAACTTTGGGGACAATATTACTTTTGAGTGAAATCTTTCAAAAAATGTATACCTTAACTCTTAATTATTTAACTCTTATATTTAAAAAATAACTTGGATCCATTTTTTAAGCACATAAACAATTTTATTTAAATCACTGTCGGATACTTTTCCAACTGATATTCAAATGTTAATTTATTATATGGTCGGGAATTAATAATTTTGTTATGCTCAACCATCATTTGGTAACCTACATTGATTTTAATTGTTTTAGTGCTTGTTTGGAAACACATTCTGAAACCTAGGTTTTATCTTGAAAACTGTAAAAATTATTCTAAAAAGAGTTTCTAAACAAGTCAAAGTGGCCTTTCATTCAACTGGGTTTTCATATATATACTGGGTTTTCATATATATACGCTACGAGTTTTTCTCCTCTTGGTGAAAGGTAAAGGTAAATATTTCAAAAACGTCATTTTTATGGAACGTCCCTATCATATTCAAAAATCATTGTAAAGTTATAACAGAGAGAAGGACTGATAATTTGAATTCCTTTATAAAGCAATATAAAAAAAAAGAAATAAAATGAACTTCTTAAATTGATATATACATAAAGATCTATCTATAGGAGTGAGGAGCATATATATATTTATGTCTATTGAATACTATTAATTGATTAATCCCTTGTTGATTATCAAATTTTGACTAATCACTGATTTATTTTCTGGATTTATACAAAATCTATGATCTAGCAATCATCATCAATAAAATAATACTTCTTCGGTTGTTTCTTTTTTTATAGGAGACAGCTTTTTATATGGTATGACACTTTGAAGTTGTCTCAAATACGCTACCAGTTTTTCCTCTCTTGGTGAAATGTGAAGGTAAATATTTCAGATCGTCATTTTTTAATGGAACGTCCCTATCACATTCAGAAATCATTGAAATGTAATGAGAGAGAGAAAAGGGTTGATAATCTGAATCTTTCATAAAATAATATTAAAGAATGAGGAAATAACATCTATATGTGCATAAAGAAGGCTTATATATAAGTGAGTAGCATGACACTTACAGCTGAGCATAACAACACCAGCAGTCAGTATTAACAACCTCAACAGCTGTCTCTAACAACACCAACAGTCAGTATTAACAACCCCAACTGCTTCTGGTGACAACCCTCCAGTTGCCCATAACAACATCAGTAGTCAATATTAACAACCCCAACTGCTTTTGGTAACAACCCTGCAACTGCCCATAACAACACTAGCAGTCAACTAGTGACCACTCAATTAGTTGCCACTCACAACCCCATCTGCATGGTAACAAAATAATCTGCACCATATTGTACAATACCATGTAATATCAATTTATCAAACTTTCCATTATATACATTTACATGTTGCAAAAAATATGCGGTCTACATATAAAGTCAAAAAATACATGGTTACACAAAATAAACATTTACAAAATATACATTTACATTCCCCACCAAAATATACACAAAAAATATGCGGTCTATACGAAGGAAGCGCAGCATATTCTTCCCAGACGTGCTAGCCATCAGTATTGACGTTTACAGATTGCACTTGTCATTATCTACCTCAGAAGTCACATTAAAAACCTTCGCTGTTGTTGTTAACAACCTCAGCAACTACAATACTTGTAAACATTGCAACTTCACTTTATCTACATTTCATCATAATTTCACATAAGAAACAGAGCATGATCAACGAAAATAGAGCACACACAACCCCCTTCTTAATAAAAATAACCACATTACTTTTCAATCCATTTAAATGACAACCATTAATATTGTGCTCCCAACAAATTTGCTTATTTATGGTTTATCATCAATAACAAGCATTTTTTCTTTTTTTTTCAGAAATTTCCAGCTTAAATTTGCTTTCTCCAGGTTAGATATTTTGCTTCCGTCAACATTGTTCTTTGCTTTTCCTTTCTTCGAACAGAGATTATCAAGCATACACATACACACACACACATAAAAATAACAATATTCCACATCTTATGCATAATGTACAAGTTTAACATGTTTGATATTAGAGCAGCACAAATAGGTTTCACTTTTCACGAAAGAGATACACACCCACTAAAAACCCAGCTTTCACTTTAGGACCAGCCATTTCAAACCACCAAGCTTTTGTTATGCACGGAGGAAATACCAGACCTTACGCATTCAAAACATGGATTGCCGATTTCAAAAACCCTGCGACCTCTTTCATTTTTCAGACTTACTTTCCTCCCTGTTGTGATCTGCTTTCACTGAAATAATTCCCTGTTTTCATCTCTCACACACAGCTAACTGAAGGGCAATATGGACTTTACACAGCTTCAATTAATCACAAAAAGGTCCCATGGGACCTGAGGATAATTGTCAGATCGTTTGGGACCTTTGATTCATTTTTTTTACTTGCTTGAGACTTATCTATCATTTTTCCTTTCTTTCTTTTTTTTTTATAGGAGACAGCTTTTTATATGGTATAACACTATTGAAGTTGTCTCAAATACGCTACCAGTTTTTCCTCTCTTGGTGAAATGTGAAGGTAAATATTTCAGAACGTCATTTTTTATGGAACGTCCCTATCACTTTCAGAAATCATTGAAATGTAATAAGAGAGAGAAAATGGCGATAATCTGAATCTTTTATAAAATAATATTAAAGAATGAGGAAATAACATGTATATGCGCATAAAGATGGCTTATATACAAGCGAGGAGCCTACATTTTTATATTTATTTAATACTAATAATTGACTAATCCCTGATTTATTGCTTAATCTTAATCGATCCTTGATTTGTTTCCTGAATATATATAAAATCACTAATTATATGATCTTAACAGTCATCATCAATAAAATAATACTCCTCCGTTGTTTGTTCTTTTTCATAGGAGCCAATTTTTTTATTTGGCATGACACTTAGAATTAAGCTGTCTCAAATTTTTGTCGGTAAGTTTTCATTTCACCCCATTTTAATTACTCATCTTAATATCATTTCATTTATTACATTCATGCCCTATATTGATCTTATTTTCATAGAAAAAAAATTTCCTCTTATTCGCTTTCATAATATTTATATCCCGGTTAATAGTATAACACGTGCAAGAAGTATACATTTTCTTGTGTTCTATATATATACACATATACATATATATATAACTTGATCATCATGCAAGTAAATCTTTGTAATAGAAAATTATGTATTTTTAATTTTTTATCACAGGAAAAAAGATCTCAGATATAGTAAGCCGCTAATGTCTTGTTCGATGATTAAATCTTTTTCCTTTCAAAAGACAAACAAAATGTCCTGTTTCATTTTGTTTTTTAGTTTGCATTTATGAATTTCATATTTTTATAATGATTTAGAATCACCTTTGGAAAAAGGCACAGTTAACACATGTACTTAAAAGGGAATCATTGCATCAAAATATGAGAAAATCTCATCTGAGTACCATGAAAGGTAGGAAATAACAAAAAAAAAATCCCTAAAATTTGGGATTCTTACATAAGAATCCTTTTAAACTTCATTGAAATAAGAAGTTGGGAGAATTACCCTCAAGTTCTAAGTAAGAGAATTAAATATAAAATGATCTCAAACATTAACATTAAATACAAAATGATCCCAAAGATTTACAAAATTACCACAAGGTCACATGAATAGCTGTTAAGGTTGTAAATGAAGGTTGCTGAGGTTGTTAAAGGTTATTGTCTCACATTGGTTGGACTCATCCATAGTGAAGGTCATATATATTGTTGGGGCATAGACATTCAAGAACAAAACCCAGAGGGACAAAACTTGCTACCCACAGGTAACTAAAGAGGGGCAATACCCCATATATACATATATATATATATATAACTTTTGGGTTTAAATAACCCTAAAGACTTGAAGTGAGGGCATAAAAAACTGGTTATATCTTTTTTGTGAAAAAAGAGAAAAGTTTTCCAAAAAAAAAAAGAGATATGTATATATAAATATCGGTCTAGTGTTTACAAAAAAAAAAACATTCGTCTAGTCAACGTGAGTCAAGAACTAAAAATAACCATATCCACATGGAACGATAAAGGATTCTCCTTGCCAAACACATTGGATTCCATTGGCCTATTGTTTGAACATGTGAACAATGACAATAATTCAAGTTTCAATGATCTAATGATAATTAAGCTTGGATCACAGAGTTATGATTAAAATAATATAATATAATTAAAAATATAAAATTATAAAAAGAGTGATATTTAACTGGATTAAGCCTAGTGCCTAAAACTCTTAACCATACTAGTCATAAGAATAATTCATTTATTTACTAGTTTAATAAGTCAATTTAGTTGGATTTTAATGCCCACGGCCATGATAATATTGTTCGTTGTGTTAAAATAAGGGTTAATATAATTTTTATCTTTCAAATTTATCCTTATTTTTGTTTTAGTTCATCAAATTTATTTTATTTAATTTAAAATATTAGTATTTATAATCTAACAAAATCTAGATCATTTTACTCATGAGGGGCCAAAACCACTTGTTTTAAATTTGAAGAACCAAAATCAAAAAAGTTAAAGTTGATGCGCTAAAAATTGTATGAACCTTTAAAATAATCATTGGTTCCTCAAGTTTACCTTTATTTTAATTTTGGTTCATCAAGTTTATTTTATTTGATTTAAAATATTAGTCTTTATAATATAACAAAATATAGATCATTTTACCCTTGAGGGACTAAAACCACTTGTTTTATATTTGATGAATCAAAATCAAAATAAAATTAGTTGATGTACCAAAAATTGTATAAACCCCTAAAATAATGTCATTTCAAGATTAACAAAAGAAAAAATTATAAAATTTAACCCGATCAATTCATTTAAAACTCTTTGATCTCACTTGTTAATTAGAAGATTGATTAGATGAATTGATAGTATGTTCAGCCAATTCATATGAGCATGAGCTATGTATGTATAATAGTAAACAAAAAATTAAAATGGCTAGTCTTAATCAAATATATGGTTGCGTGAAGATTTATAATTCCTTCAAATTAAATTCAGTTTTATAAACTTTTTTTCCCATTTTGTAGTTTTATTTTTCATGTGGGTTTCTTTGTGGAGAACTTTATGATATGTTTTTGCTTAAAGTGAATGCTGTACAACAATAATACGTGCAAGTGGTGGTGGTGGTGGTGATAATAATAATAATAATAATAATAATAATAATAATAATATGCAAGTTATAAAAGTGAACACAGCATGCGGATTGGCTATTTGTTGTCATATGTATATTTGGGGGGGGGGATGTTTAGTTCAAGTAAATTAACAATTAAAAGCAAGCCACATCCAACGGGGAAGAACAAAAGATTCTCCTACCTAACACATTTAAAAATTGGAGTGAAATTTTTGTTTTGATTTGTCTTTGCACATTTAGTATTTCCATATATTTTTTTTGGATTATATTACCAGCTGTCTGATAAACTGACTAATCCAGATCGGAAACTTATGAATCCTTTAGATGGCAAGTTCTCATAATAAATTTTAACACTGCTACATCCAAAACTCAAAACCGAGATTTTGTGTAATATGGTTAGACGCTCTTATCAATCCAACCAAGCCTTTGTTGATAATTAGATGCTCTTATATGAACATTTAATTAGTTACTTTTTTATTTAATATAATAATAAATTTTTTTTAAGAAAATTGTATAACTTTAAACAACTCCATACACGATAAATTATGTACAATTAATTATATTATGATGCAAACGATATTCAGAGAAATACAAAGTGGAACTATATATTTAATAGATTAATAATTTGAAGAAAAACTATACTCAGCATATAAAATTTATATTTTTGATAATAATTACTTTTGATGAGTTCATACTATCATCGGACCTAATAATACTTTATATTATTAAACAATATGAATCTTTTTTTAGCCTAAATAAAAGAAATAATTATTCAATATCTTGTGTATGTATTGATTTTTTTTTATCTTTATTGAAGTTAATACTCTTGGATACGTAGTCACTATTTCAAACCATTAATATGGGTATTTTTTTAAAAATTAAGTTCATACGTACATATTAATCTCAAACATGTTTATTAATTTCTATGATTTAATTACTTAATTTTCTTACAAAAAATGTTACTAGATATAATTGACAACATATAATAGTGGATATGAGTTGAGAGTTTTTAATTCAAGTGATACTCACATTTCATTAAATTGGAGAGGTTATGAGATTAATATCTAAATATGAGGTTTTTTTGCTATAAATATGAGTAATTTTTTTTAATACCTAATACCAAGTTCTCATATAAATTTTAATAAAAATAATAATTAGTCCCTTATTTTATTGTATTTTCAACTAAGTCCCTATACATTGAAAATTTATACATAAACTCTCGTAAGATTCATCTAAAGCGTAGCGATCCCCGTGTTCAATATAAAAATGCATGTGGCCAAAAATAAATAATTACAAGTCAGCACGTGATGTGCCAAAAAAAAAGTGTGGCAAAAAATATACTAATTACTAAATATAATTACATGTCAGCACGTGATGTGCATGTGACGTCGTCTCTTCCCTTCAGACCCGGACCGGTCACAAACTCACAATCATGTAATCCCAGTCTCCGCTCGTCCTTACCTGAACCCAAAAAAAATTGATTCCGCAGACTCAGGGATTGAGTAGGACAAGTGGTGATCAATGGCGGAACCGATGAGAAGTGCGGTGGCGGCGGCCGTGGTGGTGATTGATGCAGTTGTCGAGGGGGGAGACAATGCGAAGTCAGTAGTGGAGAGAGGAGAAAGAATGGTAGGGAAATTTGGACGGAGACTATGGAAAGAGCGAATAAAAGTTCTTGGAGGTAATTGCGGGAATGGAGTAATAAGATTACGACTATGACGATCGCGATGGCAAGTCCTATGTAAGAATCTATCTTAAGTTTCTGCATTTCAGGCTATGTTTGATTTGATTGGGGGGTGGGAGGTATTTTTAATGATATTTTGTTTAGTTTAGAGGGGGAAAGGAGGGAAACTATTAACCGATTTACCATTTTATCCAAATAATCAATTTACGCCGCACACAAATTCTCTTTCTTTCTTCTCTATTTGTCTTTTGCTTAAAAGATGTCAAATCAAATACATTCAAATAGAAGGGGAGGAGTAAAGTCTTCCTATTTCTATAGAAAAAGGTTGTTCGCTTCCCTCTGACAGTGATCAATGAGATAGAAGAACATTACATCTAGGGTTTGTCGAATCTGTTCAATATGCAGAGTTTTTCGTAAAGTTGATATGTGTCGAATAGTTTATACCTGCCACGTTATTTTGATTCAATTGCCTTGGAGATTAAATCCTCTTGCATTTAAGAATAATTTATTCTGATTCAAAACAAAATTTTTAATGTAACTATGTGGTGCCACATCTTTGTCCAAGTTTTAGTTCCTCGCCACCTTCGCAGTTACTTAACAGTGTTAATGCCAGGTATTCGTTGGTATTCTTCTCTAGATAGAATAACTCATAAGGACTAAATTTTAAACTGAAGCTATCAGCGGGGACTGATTTTAGAAGAATAAATATATTCTTGAAAATAAATGTAAAATAAAATGTGGGGCTAAGGGGTTAATTTTCTCAACGTAATAGATACGTCTCTCTCTTAGAAAACAACTTGGGAGTTAAGTTTCTCTCTTTCAGGAATTCACACTCTCAAGCCACGGCATGCTCAAGCTATATATATAGTGTGAAAGGTGAAGAGGGTCACACGCAGGGTGTGTGCACTTGAACTATCAAAAAGCTTTTGGCTCCCCCCCCCTTTCTAAAATCAGAGCTAAAAGGAGTGGAGTTCTGCTTTTTTCGGAAGGGCTTAAGATCAAATTGTTTCAAAGAGATGGAGCACAAGCACATTTTGCTGTCAGCGTTGAGTGTTGGGGTTGGCCTCGGAGCAGGGCTTGGGTTGAGGTCAGGACTTGGTGGGAATCACGAGTCTGGTGATGAGCTTTATGATGAACAGATTGAACAGGAGCTTTTGAGGCAGGTGATTGATGGAAAGGAATGCAAGGAAACTTTTCAAGAGTTTCCTTATTACATAAGGTGATTTAACGTTTTGAGCATTTCTTGCAATCAAGGCTTTTATTTTTTTTTTTGGTGAAATGCAATCAAGAGTATATACTTCATCTGAATATATATGGTTTTCTTCATCTAGGAGCTGCACTTTATTTTTTTTAATTTTATTTTTACGGTTCAGATTAATTCCTGATGTAATATACTGGTGAACATGGGGTTATGTTCTACTTTGGAGGAATTTGACTTGCTTGGCTTATGACATTTATTCTTTAGTAGAGTGACTTTGTAAACACCAGGTCCTTCTGGTTCAGGTTTCAAATCATATATAAATATGACTAATTATTACCCTTATATATATAACACAAGTCTTATTCCACCGCATTGACAGTGAAAGAACCCGAGAGTTGTTGAAAAGTGCTGCATCTGTTCGTTTAAGGCAACTTTTCTTTGACCAAACACACCCGAAACCTTTCACCAGCAAGCAGGGCAATTCTGCTTTCTGGACCTGCAGGTATGTTACGCAGATATCTTATGCATGTTCCTGCACAGGATTGTGTTGGGTTTTCATATCCGTTTGACTCATACTTGCTTCATTTTTATTTTTCAATTTTTTGGCAGAATTTTACCCACAAACGCTTGCCAAGGCTTTAGCACATCACTTTGAATCCAAGTTGCTGCTGCTAGATGTAGTTGACTTCTCTTCCAAGGTGATTATTTTCATATTGCAATTTCTTTTGTTTCTTCAATAAGCAAATAATAATAATAACAATAATATTCCTATCTGTCATATTTCTCTTTTACAGATACAGAGAAAATATGGATGTGCAAGAAAAGAACCAGTAAGTCTTTCTGCTCTAGATTTATTTGTTTTTTTCTTGTCATGCTCTGCATTAAAAACCGAAGATAATTCCCTGTTTACATAAAAATATGTTTTTTTCCTCTCCATTTCCCCTTCCTGGTCATATTTTAAAAATGAGTCACAAAGTCACAAACATCTGAGTCGGTCTGTCAGGTTTATTTCCCTAACTCGTTTGCTTTGCTTGTAGTCTCCTAAAATGTCCTTATCTGAGGTGGCTTCCGAGAGAGTGTCTGGTTTGCTTGGTTCCTTTTCAGTCCTCTCTTCAAATGGCAAAACTAAAGGTAGGGAGGGAAGAAACAGGCATTTGCCCCCAAAATTATCATATTTCTTAGCATTAAATTAAATTTTATAGAGAGCTTAAGACTGATTTAGCCATGACTGATTCGGCAATTAGTGGTGTTGTATTCTTGTTCAATGTCGGATATCTCTTACTGTAATCATAATTATGAACTAATGATCTTGCAAAAGGTTTTGGTAACTTCATTCTCAATCCGCAATGTTGTGGTAGTGAATAACCTTCAGTTCTTGACCTCTTTCAGTACTTTACTAAATTGTATTATATCACATCAGTGTTCTTGATTGACTACTTTTATGCAGGCACTTTTCAGAAAAACAGTAATGCCACCGGAAGTCCGAATGTTACTTCAAAGCTTAATGGGACTATTGCTTCCCAATCTTCTCCAGCAAATTCTGGTTATACTTTTAACACATTTTTATTTCTCTCTGTTCTTCTGTTTTAGTTCATATGCTAACACATTTTTATCTCTCTCTGTTCTCCTGTTTTAGTTCATATGCATATTATGTTCTTCATGGATTTATTGTCATTGTAAGATGACCGTATTAAAATTACACCAATATCCAGTGCTATAGGTTGCCAAGGCCTGCAAGTTTTGGACTAACTCATCCTTCTCCAATTTAGTTTCAATAACCCTGCATTTAATTCAGATGCATACGCTGCTTACCTCTTCATGCTAATTGCTTTAATCAGAAAATCCATTTGTTGTTTAATTATCACATTATTGCCATTCTTAATCCACCTAAAATAGTTTATGCCCATTTTATGATTGATTGTGCATAAAATTGAATGTTTTCTTTGCTTATTGCTTTGAATCTTCATTCTCAGCTCCCTTGAAGCAGAAAAGCAGCTTGTGAGTCGATGAAAAACTCTTTATGCAGTTGCTTTATAAGGTATTTTCATTATCTAACTGAAATCAGTTCTTTATTTAAATAGAATCTTGGCTCTGAAATACATTCATGGAATAAGATAATTTTTCGATTAATTAGTTCTAGCTAACTAGCAGGATGAATATAATTCTTCCAGGTCTTGGTTTCTGTGTCAGAAAAGAGTTCCATCATTTTGTACATCAGGGATGTTGACAAGATTTTCCTCCAATCAGAGCAACTGTATAATTTGTTTCATGAAATGCTAGGGGAACTGCCAGGGCCAGTGCTGATACTTGGTTCCAAGATTGCAGACAAAATAAAGAAACCTGGTGAGGGCGGCAAAATTTTTATCCGAATTTCATATCTGATTAGATTCATAAGGAAAATGGAACTATAGAAAAATCAAATTATTTGCTAAAAAAGTGTTGTGTTTGTGTGATGAAAGAACTGAAAAACAAAATTAGTTGATGAAAGAGTATACAGTTGTTTGAAAAAGTAGAAAAGAAAAGACCAATGTTTTAGCTGAGAAGCTTAAACATGTTTATCAGTTCTTGTTTTTAAAATGATCAATGTAGGAGTCAAATGCATTTGTTTTCAAATTGTGTTATGAAATAAGAAAAAAATAATAAAGGGAGGCAGCTGAAAATTGAAAGTGGGGCACAATATAATATATATTAAGCTTTGTTATCTCTTTAAGTGATAATATGTTAATATTATTTTCAAATATAACAGTTGTGTTGTATGCGGTTGTAGGAAATCTCCCGCCATGGATTGCTCCGCCTCGCAAAGAGTATAAATGTTCAAAAGTTGATGAAAGGCTTGCAGCGTTATTCCCTTACAGTATTAAAATCAAACCACCAGAAAATGAATCTGATCTTGAAAATTGGAAAGCCCAACTGAAAGAGAACAAGAAAACAATCAAGTCTCAAGATAACAGAAACCACATTGCTGAAGTACTGGCAGAAAATGATGTTGAATGTAAAGACTCGAATTCAGTCAGCCATGAGGATACAAAGATACTAAGTAGATATATTGAGGAAATTGTGGTATCTGCAATATCTCACTACTTGTCGAATACCAAGGATCCAGAATACCGCAATGGAAAGCTTGTAATATCATCTGAGAGGTAGGAATTTGGACCAGTTATTTATTTGTTTAAGGAAAACATGCTCTAGTGAGTAGTGACTAATCCTGGGAATTAACAGTTTGTGCCATGGTCTGGATCTATTTCGCAAAACAAAAAGTAGTGACGATGGAGAGAAGAAAGAGATTCCTAATGGAAAGAATGGAAAGAAGGTATGTTTACATTCACTTTCATGAGAGCAAATTGGATCAGCACAATGCTTTCAAAGAAGAAAAAACTAATGGATGATGAAAGACTAGTATTCTAAATTTATAAAATAGCACTCAGCCGGTTGAGATGCAAAAAAGGAGCGTTTAACCAATGTTATACATGGTTAATTCATTCTGTTATTTGATTTTTCTGGTTTAATTTTATGCTGGCAGGAAGTTTGTCCAGACAATCAGCATGAAAGGCACATAAGATCAGAACTTATCCTGGCAAATGAGATAGGAGTAACATTCTCAGATATCGGTGCATTAGAGGAAATTAAGGAATCACTCCAAGAGCTAGTCATGCTTCCCCTTCGACGTCCAGAACTCTTCAAAAGTGGACTTCTTAAGCCTTGTCGAGGTATATTGCTTTTTGGACCTCCAGGTACAGGAAAAACAATGCTTGCAAAGGCAACTGCAAATGAAGCTGGAGCAAGTTTCATCAATGTCTCCATGTCTACAATCACATCGATGTGGTTTGGAGAAGCTGAGAAGCATGTCCGAGCTCTCTTCTCACTGGCTGCAAAGGTTTCTCCAACTATTATTTTTATTGATGAGGTTGATAGCTTGCTCGGACGAAGAGCAGGATGTGGAGAGCATGAGGCTACAAGGAGGATTAAGAATGAATTCATGACCCACTGGGATGGTCTGTTGACAAAACAAAATGAGCGAATTCTGGTTCTTGCTGCAACCAACAGGCCTTTTGACCTTGATGATGCAATAATAAGACGGTTTGAGCGAAGGTACATATGTCTTCATTCGTTTCTGATTCATTTTATCATTTTTGTCTTAAGAACAAATGCACACATGACCTTTATTAGTAGTTGGATGCTCATAGGAAAACAAAAAGATTAGTTTTCATGAAATTAAATTTTTGGCCTTCAAATGATCAAAACATTGCACATAGAAACCAGTGACACTCTTTGAGCACACACACTTTTGTTACTTTCAATATTTTCTCAACCGTTTTGGTAAAACTTATAATCTCTAACGATCCTTATTTTTATGATTCTTTGATTTGTGTTTGTCCTGTCCAATTTGTTTCTTGCATGGATGATTATCTCTCAGTTTCAAGTTTGCATTATTATGGAGTAACTATTCAAAACCTCTCTAAAGCATCTCTTGTAAAATTTAGTTTGGCTTGATCTCTGAGTAACATTGAATAATTCAATTTCTAAATAAGCACCGCAAAGATGTTTTAGTTTGATACCCTTATAACTTTCGAGCAGAATCATGGTTGGTCTTCCCTCAGTTGAGACTAGGGAGATCATCTTGAAAACCATACTGGCTAAGGAAAATACTGAAAACTTGGACTTCAATGAGATTGCTGTCATGACAGAGGGATATACTGGAAGCGACCTCAAGGTGTTTTTTGGGTCTTTCTTTTATATATTTTTATTCCATTTCTTTACTTATAAGCTGTGATCACCATCTCTTGACACTAAATTTATTTTAAATAGAATTTGTGTACTGCTGCTGCTTATCGACCTGTTAGGGAGCTAATAAAGCGGGAGAAATTGAAGGATATGGTAATGTTACTAACCAAATTTGACAATGTTGGCTTGTTAGATCATGTTAGTGTGTCCTCTCATTCCAATCCTCGTCTTCTCGCTGACTTGCAAAAATATTTTCTTATTTAAGGAAAAGAATAAAAAAGAGGCTGAAGAACAAAGCTCAGAAGATGCTTCAAGTCCTGAAGAGGATACAGAAGAGAGAGTAATTTCTTTGACTTGTAACATCATGTCACCGTGCCTTCTCAACTTGATCATTATCTTTTATCTGACTATCATAAGTTTTGTCTTAATTCAGGACAAGAATAAGAAAGATGCCAAAGGCCAAAGCTCACAATCTGCTTCAAGTCCCAAAGAGGATACAGAAGAGAAGGTAATTTACTTGACCCATAACATCATCTCGCTCTGCCTTCTCAACTTAATCAGTATCTTATAGCTGACCAGCATAAATTTTATCTTAATTTAGGACAAGAATAAGAAAAATGCCAAAGGTCAAAGCTCAGAAGTTGCTTCAAGTGCCGAGGAGGACAAAGAAGAGCCAGTTACCTTGAGGCCTATAAATATGGAAGACATGATTCAGGCCAAGAATCAGGTAGGGTTAACTCAGCCCCTCACACTTTACATTATGGACCATGAGTTTTCCTTGATTTAGGCCCATACCTTTTGTTTTCTCTCTCTTCCACCATTATTGGAAAATATTTGCTATAAATGGATATTTGTGTAAATAATATGGGGGCTGCTTATGCAGCAATTAAAGATTCAACTAACGCATGTCAATAGTCGGTTGATTTTGGAACTTTTTTGTTTGCTTTTATCTTGCACCATTGTGAGAAAATATTTACAACATTCTCGTATTTCAGCACATAGCCGAATCTACCTAGATTGTTAGATAAATCTGAGTTTGCTGCCAGAGACCATAAATTTGTTGAGTGGCCTTTGTTCATAGCCTTTGAGAAAGCTTACCAATTTATCAATGGGACACATGCAGAATAATCTAAATCTTATATTTTACCCACAGGTTCCTGCAAGTTTTGATGCTCACGGATTAATTATGCAAGAGTTGAAGCAGTGGAATGAGTTGTATGGAGAACGAGTTTCGCTGTAGAAATGACACCCTGTTGAATGTATTTCAGTTGGAGAAAATGATATTAGGTGAGAACGGTTTGCGGCAGAAATAAAACCTAGTTAAATGTTTTTTTCCCAGTTAACATCCTTGTTTCGTATCATGGGAGTAACTTTTATTAAGCAAAACATTGTCATTTCGATGAGGCCTATGCTTGGAGGGCTGTTCCAAGGCACACTCACTATTTAAGACCCTATCTATAAATGAGAAGTAAACTTGAGTTATCTTTCAGTTGCTTGTTCATGTGAGCGTTTAGACACATTTAATAGCTTGATCTTGTTGAGATCCAAAGTAGAATGCATATATAGCCCCCAAAAAAATTCAAATCTATGTTGTGATCCCAAATCCTTGTCTGAAATTTCTGGATTATATAAGGGAAAAGAGATTATAGTTCTATTGAATTTAGACATAATTGAAAGTTGAATCACTGGGGAATTTATTTTCTCGAGAGTTTGTCTTTGTCTCAATAAGCATCTAATGATGATCTTGATGATGGTAATGCTTTGAATAACAACAAAGATATACCAATTTGTTTTGTCATTGAAAATATATTTAAATAATTATAACATTAATTATATTATTATTTAAGTTGTTGTAGAATTATAATATGAAGTAATGAACTGTGAAATTAGCAATAAAATTAGTTGCGGACTTACAACGGAATTCAATTAGTGACGGACTAATGACAAAATTTAGTTTTGTGATGAAATCAGTAATGGATTAGAGACTGAATTTAATGATAGAATAAAATTCTGTCCCTAATCCACAACTAAATTCCATCTCTAATTTTAGAAACGAATTTGTGATGGATTACATTCCGTCGTTAAATTCTATCGCAAATTCATCATAAATTCAAAACAATTGTACAACCGATTAATTAGGATCGAGATATTATATATGATCAAGATACCTCCTTCTATGGTATTTTTTTTTAAACGATTGAGTTAAGACTTTGTCATCCTCCTTTGTGAATTGGTTGGTCCACTGCTGTACCGAGTACCATTGATGCCACTCTCTCTCCAAAAGGTATTTTGAAGAAAAAGTCAAATGCTGCGAAACCAAAAAAAAGAAACAAAAAATAGCAGACTCAAGTCGGCAAAGTCTCAGCTCTTCCTAAATAAATCACTCAATTACAATATATTCTGAAATATTTATATCTATATATAAATTTATAAGTAATGTAAATTAGTTTAGAAAAAAAAATTATAGATAAATCAGTTAATTTACTTCTATAATCTCTTTAAGAAAAGTCAGCTTTTATATTAAATATTGGAGAGTGGCGTGAGAACAATAGGGATGTTGGGAAAAGTAAAGGCTAATTTTAGAACACGTTTTGCACCTACTGCTTACGACTCATGGCTTTTGATGATGATGCCATTCTTGATTTTCTTTTTCAGGGGAATATATATTATATGTGTGTGTATAGACATATTATTCTCCACTTGATGATGTCATGTACCAAGTCAAGTTTCAAGTGATAATAAATTAGGAATTTTTTTTCTTTTTAAATGAGAGGTATGTAAGCAAATGAGAAAAAAGATTTGATACTTAAAACACCTAATCTTCTAGCTTTAATTATCTTAGTGCGCCTAGCTTCAGGTAAATTTTTGAGAAAATTAGTCTTTTGGTCCCTATAGTTTTGACCTAATTGTGACTTAATCTCTGAATATTGATTCGGTGCAACTTTGCCCTGAACTTTAACTTGATGCAACTCAGTCCCTAGAATTTTAACTCGGTTTTAACCCAATTATTGAACTTTAAGTCACTATAATTTTAACCATTTTATAATTTAGTCCATATAGTTTTAACTCGGTTGTGACTCAATCCCTGAACTTTAACTTATTGTAATTGAATTTCAAAATTAAGTTTAAATATCTTTTAAAATTTGAATTTTAAAATTAATTTTGAATATCCAATATGAGTTTTATAAATAGAGGAGTCATGAACCATTTGGGACATGCATACGGATAGAGAAGAGTGAGCCGCAAGAAACCATAGAGAGAGAGAGATATATATACACCAAGACGCTAGCACGCTGTCGTTGTTGGGATCTATTCATATGGATACCAGTAGAAGGAGGCAATCATAAACGTTGGCTCATGAAGATCGAGTTGCAAGAACTGCGACATAAAAGCTAAGGTGCTGTCCTAACTACTCTGTTTAAATGCCGTTGATAGATCCAAAAGAGGGATTAGAAAAATTTTCGAAATTAAATTATTCCGATGCTTGTATGTTGTCATTCCAACAATATATTTGCTTAGTACCTCTGTATCCTCATGGCTGATTAAATTCAAATCTTTACACTCAACATCAATTTCTGCTAGTTCTTTAGCAATTTGGTTTTGGTTATCTTGAGACTGAAATGTTTAGTTGTTCTCCTCTAGTTGGGTTTTCCGGTTTTGAAGATTATTTACATCTTTAGGAGGTTTGATTTTAATATTTTAAGGGAACGATGCAGTGAGCCTTTCATCAGCTTCTGGAGGATAACATGGTAACCACGTAGTTCTTGGCAATTCATCTTACATATCAATTATTTGGGGATCACTTATCAAAAATTTATCTTCGACATCAATCATTTGGGAACCAATTATCAAAAACTGGCCCTGGAAGTTTATCTAGGATTTCACGAAACAAATCATATAATAGTAATTGCTTATGTTAAAAAAATTAAATTGATTTTGAATATTATAAAATATTTTTTACGAAAATATTACCCTCTCCATCTTATCCTATCAGTAGGAGCTAAAATAATAAATTTATATATATTAAAGAGATTAGATAAATTTGTTACTTATAACAAATGTATGTCAATTCTATTAAAATACTGTTTCTAGTTATCCCATTAATGAGAATTAACTTCCTTTAATAAGCATAGTAACTTGAAAAAAGAAATAATTACAAATTTTTAAGATAAAATGAGTCGAATTTAATATTTGGAATTAAAATCCATCAACTAACTTTAAGTTTATACATCTAAAACTACCAAATCTTGTTGGCCAAAAAAAAAACTACCAAATCTTAATTGGGGAATCGGGGCATGTCACTTGCAACTTCCAATACAATCTTGTCTTGCTTTGGGTGATAATTAAACATACAACTTCTTTGGGCACTAATTAAGTATTAAACTTAGTTTTATGGTTATAGTAGTGTAGGGGTATAATGAGAGACGTGGGCCCTTGGTTAAGTAATAGTTGTTGGGCTTTGATTTGAACTTATACAGCTCTTATAGGGAAGCTTGGATAGAAAGTTTCAGATCAAGATCACTTCTATACCCAGTATAGAAAAATCCACCAAGTGGGCAGTAGTAATAAACTTGCAGAGGCAAGCATTTTTCACCAGTTCCAAAGACCAGCAAATTTGACATTACAAATGGGCTAAAAAATCACAGAGATTTTATAGATCAAACAAATACAGAGAGGAACATCAATACAAAATTTCATGTTAGAATTGTCTCTTTATAAGTATAGAAAAATGGGCAATGTCGGCTGTGCAGGCAGAAAATGCATTAGAGCAATATATGCATTTAGTGAGCAACTAATTAATATGGAAAGCAAAACCTAAGCTCCTCTACCAAGTAAGTTTGCAAACTTAAGGCCCAATCAAGTTTGATCAAAATAAAATACAGATGAATAAAGGGAACAAGGTTTGCAAACATCTTTGGGTAAAAACAAGATTGCATCTATTCTCATGCAATATAAGAAAGCAAAGTCCAACTAAAGGAAAATTATCATATTATATGATAGGCAAATCAACACAGCAGCCACGACTCACAGGCCAAAGTTCTTTTGCCCCAATATTAAGCTAAACTGAAATGCATGACTGTTCAACATCTTGAAAGCATTCCATAACATTAAATCTACAACAAGGATGAAATAAAGGTCGATGAAAGAATTACGTGACTTTGTTTCCTCTGGTTCAAGCTTCGATCATAATTCTTGCTACTGCTTCCTCTCTCCTTGTGAATATCGGTTTCCACTTTTCTTATTGGCCAAATCTTCTCTTCTCTCCTCTCCTCCCTCAATTTTTGGTGTCTTTTGATGCTTCATCTCCATCTTCAATATCTCCCAGGCATCTGCTTCATCTCCACTTTTCTTGTTGGCCAAAACAATCTACATTGTTTTCATTATGCACAATGAATTAGCAATGGAATTTTTATCGTTAATCAGTTTACTTTAGTCACTAATAAATTACTTTAGTCACTAATCAATTAGTGATAGTCTATTTTATATCACAATCATCAAATTCTGTCACTAATCCATTTTTTTTTTGTTAGTGGCAGAGCCTACGTAGATTTTATTTCAAGTTTAATCAAGCATGAAGAATGCAAAACAGAAAGAGAAATTAATTTTTATAATTTCCTAAAAGAAAACGTGAAAATATAAAAGAATGGACAATATAGTTCATCTTCATCAAAATAGATTGATGCTATCAGAGTACAGTTCAAACATATATGAAGTTGTATTTTCTACTAAATTATACTATAAAACCTTAAGCAACAACCAAGTCTAATTATTTAATTAACAATCAAATCTAGCAAAACAGATTATAATCTTCTTTTTTAAAAAATATTGAAGTACCACTTAAGCTTTGTGTGATGTTTGAGCTGCCAAGGATTGGTTTGAAGCTAAGCACTAGACATTGGTTCCTTCTAATTTACCCACTAGATGGGATCCCCATCATTAACGGGTAGTTGAGTTGAATGTAAATAGTGTTTTTGATATGGATAATAACCCCGGTGGGCTTAATTTTGTGTTACAAAATGATGCAGACGAAGTTATCAATCTTTACACAAGGGTAGTCCAGTTGCCTCACCATTCTATGGTGAAACATTAGCTCTACTATAAATAGCATCACTAACAAAGACTTTGGAGAAATTTTGTTAAAGACTGACTACAAAATGCTAGTAGACATTGTGTACATAAATAGTCTCTAGCTCAGATTGGTGGAAAGCATGGATTTTGGTAGAAGATGCTAAGAAGAGAGATAAACTGAGAGAGAAGTCTATGTATTATTGACCTGTCTAATCTCTAGCAGTACAACACATTTATATAAGAGCATAAAAAGCAAGATTGAGCCGTTGATGACAGCTATGCAGTGTCTAACTGAACCAATGACAACTGGACTAAGCTAACAGAATTGGTTTGGTTACAAGTTCATTTGGTTACATGGACAAGGCCAATATATTATATCTCTAATGTCCCCTCTGCTACTCTTTGTGAAGGTTCTGAACCGAGTGTTGACTGGACTGGACTCCTAGTCGTGCACGACAGCGTTGAAACAAGACTCTTCACAGAGCTTTGGTTAAGAAGTCTGCCACTTATTCATAGCTGGGTACATACCCTATCTGCAAAGAGCCTGAAGCCACCTTCTCTCGTAGGAAATGAAGATCCAACTCAACATGCATAATTTTTCCATGAAGAACCGGATTAGCTGCTTGTGCTATGGCCCCAAAATTATCACACCAAATGGTAGGTGAATCTGCAACTTTCATGTGCATTTCTTGAAGTAGTGCCATCACCCACAACACATCGGATGACGCATCAGTCAGGCTTCTGTATTCTGCTTCAGTGGATGAGCGAGAGACCACCTATTGCTGTTTGGAGAACCAAGTTACAGGTGTGCTTCCAAGGAAGGTGTAGTAACCACTTACAGAGTGTCTATCTTCCTTGTTGGTTGCCAATCTGCATCTGCAAATGCTTGAACCCGGAGTTTTGAGACATGTCTGATTAGAAGGCCATAATCTGAGCTACCGGCCAGATATCTAAGGAGACGTTTGACACGCACCCAATGTGGTTCCCTTGGATCATGCAGGAATTGGCTCAATCGGTTGACAGCAAAGGCTATTTCTGGTCTAGTGTAGCAGAGGTACTGGAGTTTGCCAATAATGCTTCGGTACAGCTTTTGATTAAGGAAGCTGACTACCCCGGTTGAAGAGAGCTGTATATTGGTTGCCATAGGAATGTTATTTGCCTTAGCAACCAGAAACTTCATCTCGTATAGGAGAGCACAAGTGTTTTTTCGTTGGGTCATGAGTAACCCATCAAGTAGATGGCAAAATCTATGCTAAGGAAATAGGACAGGTCACCAAGGTCCTTTAGTGAGAATAGATTGCTCATAGCAGAAGTAACCCCAAGTCACATCTTCTTCCTTAGACCCTGTGATGACTATGTCATCAACATAGAGTAGCAGATACATAGTCGAGGATGTTGTCTTTCGAACAAATAGACATGGATCTGCTCAGGATGCCACAATCCTAACTTGAGCAGTGCTTCATTGAGCTTCTGGAACCAGGTACGGGGGCTTGTTTGAGGCCATATATTGCCTTCTTCAGCTTGCATACTAAAGGCATGCCATTAGTGGCTGTTGAGTTCAGAGAGAAACCTGGAGGAGGGTCCATGTACACTTCCTCAGTGAGGTCCCCATTAAGGAAAACATTATTGAAGTCTAGCAGGTGCAATTTCCACTTGTGTGTCACTGCGATAGTGAGTAGGATTCTGACTGTTGCAGCCTTAACAACTGGATTGAATGTGTCATAGTAGTCAATTCCTGCTTCCTGCGAGTATCCCTTGGCAACTAGCCTTGCTTTCCTCCTCGACAATGTTCCATTTGCGTTTGTTTTATTTTTCCATAACCATTTATAGCCAATGGTCTTCCTTCCAGGCGGCAGAGGGATTACTTCCCATGTTCCAAATTTTTCCAGTGCACTATATTCCTCCATCACAGCTTGCTTCCAACCTGGGTCAGATAGGGCGTCCTCAATGGTCAAGGGGATAGAGTGATTCACAGCCATAAAAAACCTTGGTTTGTATATACCCGCTTTGCTTCTTGTGGTCATTAGGTGTGTGTTGCATGTTGCTTCTTGTTGTGCATAAATAATAATATCAAAAGATTGAGACAATTACGTACAATAATGTGTTGTGTAACTCATGAAGATTTAATAATTTAGAAAATATATTTTAAAAGTAATAATAATATCAGGCTCACATTTTTGCAGCCCGAACGTGCCCAACTTTAGTAGCCCAAACATGGGTTAGACCAATTTTACTGGCTCTAATCAAGGGAAACTGAGACCTAGAGAAATTCAAGTTACATCAATGAACGTGGGAGCATCTGTGTGAGTGAGGGCGAGAGCAAATGAGAATGAGAGAAAATATTGAAGAAGAAGATGCAAAGTGGGAGAGGAGAGAGAAGAATGAAAGAAAAAAATATTGAGTAGGCGTCGTGAAGCGTTAAACTTGAGAAGTAGGGGTTTTAGTTGTGATTTAAAATTTTATAAAAATGTAAAAAATTAAAAAGTTTCAAATTTGGCATGACAAGTTTCGAACACAGAACTCCTTACCATAAAAGGGCCTATGCACTATTGGACTAAAGAGGTAGTATTGCAATGTAACTAATACAAGTAGTATATTACATAAATAAGTATATTTTAAAATAACAATATATATGGGCAGGTACCGACAGCACAAGGATGAACCTGTAGCCCACATGTTTAATTTAATACCCGTCCCGTTTATACCCACCCATTAATGTCTTTTTTAGTCGGGCTTAAACGGGCAAAAAAATTCTCCAGGCCTAGACAGGTTCATTCGATTGCAAGTCACTTACTCAACCCTAGTTGAAATGGGTATTTTTTTCGATGAATGAAATGGGTATATTTTAGTTACAATACACATAGATAAAGGTAATATATGTCGCTAATCGCAACTGAGGACGGATGCCTTATTTTCTTTTCATTTTTTATTATTTTTATTATTTTATTTTTTTCTCTTCTGTTTTTTTAGAGATATGATTTTTTTTGGTTCTTTTTTTTTTTGCACTTTTGGGCACCCTGTAATGTAACAGCAGCAGCAATGCCACATGACGAAATTCAATGACAAGTGAAGATGCTTATTTAAATAAAGTATAGAAACACATAAAGTGCATGGAGTTTGCGTTTGGAATAAAGCATATGCATTTTTTTGCCATGTCATTGTTTTGGGCAATTTCTGGCAATAAATCTATTAGTCACTAATTAGCCTTTGTTTGGTACTCAACCAATCGAAACTCATCTTCAAGAAAAACCCATTAAAGATGTAAGGATGGCGAGTTTGTTGCAAATGAATAGACATGAAATATGTAAAAATACCCATTATCTTTTTCAAAAAAGCACCCAACATCATAACTTTTCGGGTGTAAAAGTACTTATAAACATTTAAAATTAGAATAAAAATGATACGTTCTATTAAAAATAATTATAAACTTTTACCCAACATGCGTTCATGTAACATCCTATTTTTTATTTATTTAGAAGATTTAATTATTATTGAGAAATATTTATTTGTTTAAAAGATTTAATTGTTATTTAGAATTAATACTTTTGTTAAGTATAATTTATTGGATAACCATTTGAATCAGAAAGATATTATCTTTGATGTATACGAATTAAATAAATGAAGAATGAAAAAACTAATAATTTGTATATAAAAATAATTTTGTATTGAAAAAATATAATATATATATTTATAAATGGCACCTAACTCTTTATGGTGTGCATTTATATTAAATAAAAAACTAACATAAAATATACATAAAAGGGCTTGTCGCACTTAGTGAAATATATATATTAAAGAAAAATAAAAAAGGAATAAAAAGGGATGCTCATCACATCTCTATAAAAAAAATAGCACGCGCACAATAATATATTCCCCTCACACGTAAAGTAGTGGCTAGTAATTTAGTTCTCTTCTTCCTTTCGCATGCGGCGTTGACTGCTACTCTTGGATGCAAAATTTTGTTATGAGATCAATTAGGTATCAAAACTACTTCTTTTCAGTTTACTTCCTTCATAAAAAAATTTTTAAATAATTTTCTCTTTCTAGTGGTAGTAATATCATTCTAATCTAATGAAAATTTAAGATTATGATTTGGGATAAAGACTAAGTTTTGTCAATAACTGTCTAACGAAAGGTAGAGGGAAGTAATTGTTAATTTTTCTACTTTTGGATTTATGATTTTACTGTTGTTATAATTTAAAATAATTACTTGATTTAATTATTATATAATTTAATCTACATATGTTGTTTGCACGTATTATATTTGAGTTAATGATTGATTAGTGTTATTGAAGATATTCTTGAAGGATTAATAAGCTTATGTTGTTAAAAGGATTAAGGATCTATAGTTTACCAGTTTTATATTTAAAACCCTAAAATTTAAATTAGAAAGTGTGCAACTCAAGGTGATTTGTGAATTAATTAAGTTTCTGGGTTGAGGGGAATAATTGAATTTTGGGTTAAATTAAATAGTTGATAGTCTATTGACAGCTATGGATTTTAAATGATTATTCCAAGAACTTAAATGTGGATAGTCAAGTTGATTATTTAATTTAGTATATTAAATTTGCACCTACATTATTGTGTAGATTAACTTGATTGTGGTTGGTGCTTTGTGATTTGAGCTTACTAGTATCTGTTGGGATTAGAACGTGCACGTTGCGGAATTTAAAATTTTTCTAATCCCAAATAAGGATCTGTCAAAGGCGTTTAGATCAAGGAGATGAAAGCATACTTTTTGCGTTTCGAATTCGTCCCTTCCTCGCATCTGGATCTCTTCAGATTCCACAATCTTCCGCGTTCTTGCTTCCGATCATGAAGAGTAGACGTTTCTTTTATTGTCTCCCTCTACCGGTATCCACGCGAACAGTCTCCAACAATGACAGCGTGCTAGCACCTCTTCGTTTCACTCTCTCTCTAGGGTTCCGTGGCTCAAGAGCGAATTCAAATTCAGAATGGGATGCCACTACTGTTCACGAGCACTCATGTTTATAGAATTCATGGAGTGCATCACAATCCAAGATTAATCTTTTATTAATCTTGAAAAATCTGAATTTTAATTTCAAAATGATATTCAAAATTAATCATTATATATCTTTAAATTTGAATTAGAAATGATATTCAAGATCTAATCTTGAAATTTGAATTTCAAAATATATTCAAGATCTAATCTTGAAATTTGAAATTTGACATTCAAAATGTGAACTTTGAATTTTGCAATCTTAATTTGGATTAAATTGATTTGATCAAATCATATCCATTTAATTAATCAAAATAATGAACCAACGAATTTAATTTATCTTTATAAATTAAATTAATGCTAGTTATTTTATTTATCAAATAAATTAAATATTAAACTAACATACACAAATATTATTTACATAATACTGTGCAATTTCGAATTTTAACATATATATACATATATATTTAAAATTCGAATAAACCCCAAAAATAAAAGTT
This sequence comes from Vachellia pachyceras, assembly GCA_025593235.1. Classification (NCBI taxonomy): domain Eukaryota; kingdom Viridiplantae; phylum Streptophyta; class Magnoliopsida; order Fabales; family Fabaceae; genus Vachellia; species Vachellia pachyceras. The sequence goes on from JANTPZ010093865.1 coordinate 47,955, forward strand.
TTTGCTGAGCTGTTCTTGTGTACGACCCTGTAAGCCCATATAAAGTTGGCAGTAGGCTAATCTCACAACAAGTCCACAAGTCACAAGCGGTCTTTAGCAAGACATTACGATTACCCAAATCATACGGGGATCATTAACATGACGCAACCTTTTATGTAACCACATCATGTGTTGGAAATTGTGCCCTAAGGCCAATCATTATACTCGCACATTATTTCTTTTAATTTAATTATCATATTTTTTGCATGTTTGTTGTGATAATTACATCCATAGACGAATTATGAATATTGTCTTAAATGTCCATGGTTGGTTGTCTATGCAGGAGCGTAGATAAGGTAAGACCAGTATGACTTTGATAAGGTATGGAGATACGAGTCGAAGTCATAGGCACTTGTAAGAGTATAAGATGCTGGGCCGACCCGCTATGAGAAAACTACATGGATTAAGTCATTAGCTTATCTCATATGCGATCACGTCACAATGCCCTTAGACCTGAGATCATCATGGATTCCTGTATGAAAGTCACTAAGCTTTGACCTAGTCAAAAGTCACCTTTGACCGGGTGATGATAAAGGTTATAACCGAGCTTGAGGGTTTTCATGTGGAGGAATATAAGTGATCAAGATGGGATTTGTCCCACACATTAGTCGAGAGATATTATTGGGCCCCTCGATGGGTGAGTCTGAGAAATGTATGGCCATACTATAACGAGAATGAGTTTCCGTTTTTCTCTGATTAGACTACTCAGGGATCGAGAAAGCAATGGTCGGGAATAGGAGGATGACATCATCCATGCCTCATCCTTAACCGAGATATCACGTGACAATAGGGACGTGATATGGTTGCATAAAAGGTTACATCGTGTTAACGATCCCCGTATGATTTGGGTAGTCGTAATGTCTTGCTAGAGACCGCTTGCGACTTGTGGGCTTATGGTGAGATTAGCCCACTGCCAACTTTACATAGGCATACATGGTCGCACGCAAGAACAGCCCAACATAAGCTTTATTTCTAGGGTTTATTTGAATTTTAAATGTTGAAATTCGAAATTACACAATATTATGTAAATAATATTTGTGTGGGTTAGTTTAATGTTTGATTTATTTGATAAATTAAATAACTAGCATTAATTTAATTTGTAAAGATAAATTAAATTCGTTGGCTCAATATTTGGATTAATTAAATGGATATGATTTGATCAGATCAATTTAATCCAAATTAAGATTGTAAAATTCGAATTTCATATTTTGAATTTCAAATTTCGAATTTCAAGATTAGATCTTGAATATCCTTTTTGAAATTTCGAATTTCAATATTGGATCTTGAATATTGGTATTGCAAGATTAGATCTTGAATATCTTTTTGAAATTCAAATTTCAAGATTATATCTTAAATATCCTTTTGAAATTTCGGATTGCAAGATTAGATCTTAAATATCCTCTAAAATTTCAAATTGTAAGATTGGATCTTGAATATCTTTTTGAAATTTCAGATTGCAAGATTAGATCCTAAATATCCTCTGAAATTTCGAATTGCAAGATTAGATCTTGAAATTCAAATTTTTAAAGATTAATAAAAGATTCATCTTAAATTATGATGCACTCCATGAGCTTTATAAAGATGAGTGCCCGGGAACAGAATAGGCATCCATTCTGAATTTGAATTCGCTCTTGAGCCACGAAACCCTAGAGAGAGAGAAACGAAGAGGCGCTAGCACGCTGCTATTGTTAGAGACTATTCGCGTGAATACCTGTAGAGGGAGGCGATTGAAAGAACATTGACTCCTCGTGATCGGAAGCAAAAGCGCGGAAGGTTGTGGAATCTAAAGAGATCCAGACATAAAGGAAGGGATAATTTCGAAACTCAAAAGGTACGCCTTCATCTCCTCGATCTAAATGCCTTTGACAGATCCAGATTTGGGATTAGAAAATTTTACATTCCGTTGCATGTACGTTCTAATTCCAACATCATGTCCCTTTTGTCATGCGATATCTCGGTCAAGGATGAGACATGGATGACATCATCCTCCTATTCCTAATCATTACTTTCTCGATCCCTGAGTTGTCTGATCAAAGAAACAAAAACCCCTTTTTCATTACAGTATGGCAATACATTTCTCAAACTCACTCATTGATGGGCCCAGTAATATCTCTCAACTAGTGTGAGGGACAAATCCCATCTTGATCACTCACATTCCTCCACATGAAAACCCTTAAGCCCGATTATAGCCTTTATCATGACCCGATCAATGATGACTTTGACTAGGTCAAAGCTTAGTGACTTTCATGTAAGAATCCATTATGATCGTATGTCAAAGGGCATTGTGACATGATCATATATGAGATAAGCTAATGACTTAATCTATGCAGCTTTCTCATAGCGGGTCGGTCCAGCATCTTGTACTCTTACAAGTGCCTATGACTTTGACTCGTATCTCCATACCTTATCAAAGTCATACTGGTCTTACTTTGTCTTTGTTCCCACATAGATAACCGATCAGGGATATTTAAGACAATATTCATAATTTACCCATGGATTCAATTATCATAATAAACATGTAAAAGCTATGATAATTAAATAGAGAAAATACATCAAAATAAATAATGTATGAGGTACAATGATTGGCCTCTAGGGCACAATTTTCAACAGTATCTTGGAGTTGAGGTAAACATGATTAATTCATGTTATATGCTTGCATAGATTATAAGGTATTTTTAATACTTTAGTTATATATTACGAATCTTATCTCTATTTTTATATGTTCAATTTTTAGTGAAGTGGGAAGGATTTTTTTTTATATATAAATGACATGATTTGCTTAGAGATTTATAGGATGAATTATTCATAATTTATCTTTATCTGTAACATATTGTGAATTTATACATTTATGGAGAATTGACATATTAGGTGTATTGAAGTAGTTGGGTAATCTTATGATAATGGGACTTGTGTAATGTATTGTGAATGTATCCGCGGTTGTCCTACTAATGGTCATAGTGGTTGGCTGTATTATGACTTAGACCTAGGTGGGGAGTCGACCTAGACCCAGAGGGAAGCCATGCTTTATTGTTACTCACACTCAAGTGTGGAGTCGGCCTAAACCCAGGTGGAAGGCCAGGAGTGATATGGAGTAGTAGGTTGGAGGAATCACTTGTGCATTCTGATTGTGTTGAATGGAAAACATTATTTTGTTTGAATATTGTATACTAGCATTGCTTTACTGACTTACAATCCCATATTGTATATTCTATTAATTGATTATTGGTTACTGGGACTTTATGTCTCATCCTATTGATATTTATTTTTTTCAAGAGATGAACTTAGTGGTTCGAGGCGTGAAGGGAAGAAGCTAACAGTTTGATAGTAGCTATCAATATAGGTTTAATAGTTAAGCTATTTTAAGGAGAAATGTATATTGCCAAACTTATAGGGCTTACATAATTTGATTCTACTTTTATGATTATATTGTGAAATTATACCTATTAATAAATTGTCTTGTGATATGTGTGAAATATTAAGTATTAATTTGAGAAATATATCTGAACATATATGGTTAATGGGATTATTAATAATTGTTCTTTTTTTGTCACTTCTGATGATAACTTGTGGGCGAGTTTTGTGCCCGGAGTCAGAATGGTATTGTGAATTGTGAATGGTTGTGGGCTAGATGTCTAACTCTCAACTTTTGTGCCCTAGACCTTAAGGATTAATAAGTAATTCTGTTTAAATGTCTAGTTTGTTTGGAATTACAAATGGTATCAGGAGGGATTACGAATTACATAATTAACTGAGAATATATTATGTGGTTAAATTGTTTAGGGGATTACATTGAACACCATGGTCCTGTTTGGCACAGCTTCTAGACTTTCCAAAAGCCAGTTCAACAATATTTTTTCACAAAACGAGATAATCCCTTCACATAATTATCTTGACTTACATAAAAATATTTTTCCTTCGAGTTCCAAAACGGGCCCATATCACAAAATGAAACAACATTATCCATAAACCTCAAAATAAAGTGCATCTAAATCAATTAAGAAAAATAAATTCAAAATCTGCCATCTCAACTTAGAGATGGCTCAATGCCATTTAAACATCAAATATAGTAATAGAACCTCTCATGTAGAAAACAATCGCTATCAAAAATACCCTAATTGGGGTGGCATATCCCACTTCATAGACTAATATCAACAGATTAGCAGCGATACAACAACATCAAAAATCAATAAAATGATATGAAGAGTATGTACATCCTAAATATATGGCAATGTATACATCTTCCACATAAATTTCTCAAAAAGAGGAGGCCTTACAAAAGGCCAACACAATAGTTGCCTTCGGCTCTTTTCCTTCCCGTCTACAATACTTGAAAATGTTGAAACCACGGGATGAGACATATAGTCCTAGTAACCAACAGATAATTTATTAAATATTCAAGAAGGATTATAAGTGGTGAAACAAGGATAAGTTCATTTAAAAGTATATTGATAACATTTATAAACTAAAAAAGTATTTGATCATCAAATACATATCAAACATAATATACTCTAGATATAGAAGTTGGTAGCATAACGAAGTTCAAATTGAATAAATTAGTACCCAAATGTATACCAACACAGTACAGCACAATTATACACACTCTCCACCACCAAATTTCTCCTTGTATCACCTAACATGTACTCTAACATATAACGATAGTAGACTTAACCAGAGTCAACCATCAATATGAGGTTAATGAGCCCCCTCCTAGCCGCCCACAACTGGGTCCAAGATTAGAGGTGCTATGCTCTCTATGGTTACCCACAACTGGGTTCAAGACTCATGAGAGTTGACCATTCCCAAAGCCGTCCACAACTGGGTCCAAGACTCAGAATGTCTATTATAATGTCAACCATTATGATCAGTAGTGGAGACTATT
>JANTPZ010093866.1:0-29090 GCA_025593235.1 Vachellia pachyceras
GCATAATACAAAAAGCAAGTTTAAAGACATGCAACTTGAGTTAGGCAGTATTAGTGACTCGAGTCATCACAACTTGCAAAAGAAGACTCGAGTTGCTTGACAAAAGTTTTCAGTGACTCAAGTTACATAAACATTTACTCGAGTTTTACAACGTGAAAAACAATTCTACAGGCTTGCAACTCGAGTTATAGAGAGCCAGTGACTCGAGTCATCAAAACTTGCAGAGGATGACTCGAGTTGCTGATAAAAGTCTTCCTTGACTCGAGTTGACTCAAGGCTGACTCGAGTTGCTGTACTCTGAAGTCTCTGGATGAAGAAATAAAGGCAAGTGACTCAAGTTGCTTATCATGTAACTCGAGTTGTTGCACACTCCAGGCATGTAACTCGAGTTATTGAATAGCAGTGACTCGGGTCAATGAAACTTGAAGATGATGACTCGAGTTGCAAATGAAAGTTTTCAAAAATATAGTTGTGCAACTCGAGTTATTCATCATTTAACTCGAGTCACTGAACTGAAATACTTGGTTTCAAAAAATTTCAAGAATCATTCCCAAATCCTGCCATGAAACCTTTGAATGGTTTTGTTATCATCAAAACAAGGTACCAACAAAGCCTTCTCAGGAGGATCGCCGATAGAAGCGGAGGCCTAGGTTGATAGGCTAGAGATGCTGTTTGTTTTGATTGTGTACGACAGTTATCATCAGGTGCTAACTGTGAAAATTCTACTAGCAGATGGTGTTAGACTGGTGGAACGCTGTTAAGCCGATTAATAGGCATCAACTTGATTGCAATGAGTTCAAGTGAATGTTCTTTGATTTCTATTTCTCCATTGAGATAAAACATCGTAAAGAGGCAAAGTTACTCACGCTTCAGCAAAGGAAAATGGATGATAACACATTCATAACCTGTTTTATGCAATTATCTAAGTATATATCACAATTGGACTGAGGAAAGGTGACCCACAACCATTAGTTGGCTAGGCAACTGTTGGAAAAGTGCAATGATGAGGTTAAGTTATGGTTGGGTACTTATAACGTTACAACTTTTGAGAAGTTGATAGCTAAGATTCAAGAGGTCTACAAGGGACATAGAGATGTTGTCAATTCAATGAGAAGAGTGTTTCATAGTCGATTCAGTAGCTATATGAGATTATTAGGGGGATTATTAAAAAAGGTTATCCTTCAAGCTTCCAATGTGGATTAGTGGCATTTGCCCCTATAGTGACTTAGCGCCTTTCTTATACTCGTCGTGGAAGGGTACATCTAGGTGAGTATTGGACTTGCTATTCATGTGGAGAGAAGGGATACTTGGTGAGAAATTGCACTAAGGGAAAGAAAGAGAACCCTACTCCTAGGCCATAAGCACCTGTGCGCTATTTGCATTGACAGCTAAGGAGGCAAATCCTACTCTTAACCTTATTTGAGCAGCCCAAGTGGGAAGAAGTTTAAGGAAGGGTTGTGAAGCCTTTGCAGTATTTCTTCTTAGTTTAAGCAAAGTCAGAAGGAAGTATTAATCAAATTAAAGTGGTTAAAGAGTTTCCCGATGTGTTTCCGTAGAAGATAACTGGATTATCGCCAGAATGAGAAGTCGAGTTTGCAATTGAGATAGCAGCGGGAACAGAGCCTATCTGCAAGGCTTCCTATTGGATGTCACCTTTAGAATTGGCAGAATTAAAGTAGCAGATTAAGGATTTATTATAAAAAGGGCTTGATTCGGTTGAGTGTATCCCCTTGGGGTTCTCTAGTCCTGTTTGTAAAGAAGAAGGATAGTAGCTTGAGATTATGCATTGATTACTGACATCTCAATAAGTCACTATCAAGAATAAGTATTAGTTACCAAGGATATAACTTATTAGATCGGCTAAATGGGTTCATCGGTATTTTTTTAAAAAAAATTGATTTTGAAGATCTGAATATCATCAGTTAAGGGTGCAAATGGAGGATATTCCAAAGACTGCTTTTCATAACTGTTACAGGAATTATGAATTTCTTGTCATGCCTTTCGGGTTGACGAATTCACCAGTCGTATTCATGAACTACATGAATCAAATCTTCAGGCCCTACCTAGACAAATTTGTGGTTGTATTTATTGGTGACATTTTGATTTATTCTAAGAATGAGGGGGAACACAAAGAACATCTTCAAATTGTGTTGCAAGTGTTAAGAGAGCATCGGTTGCATGCGAAGATAAGTGAATGTGAATTCTGGTTAAGGAGGTGAAATTCCTAGGCCGTGTGGTCTCGGCAGACGGAGTGATAGTAGACCCTAACAAGGTTGATGCAGTATTAAAGTGGGAGCCGCCCAAGTCAGTGACCGAGGTATGCAGTTTTGTGGGGGTTAGCTGGTTATTATCGTCCTTTTATAGAAAGATTTTCTTAGATTGCCATGTCACTCACCAGATTGACTAAGAAAGAGCAACTGTTTGTTCGGGATGAAAAGTGTGAGGCAGCCTTTTAGGAGCTGAAGACTCGATTGACTACTGCACAAGTTCTTGTTATACTTGACCCACGTAAGCCATACATAGTGTATACAGATGGCTCATTGAAAGTTTTCGTTGTATGCTGATGCAAGATGGAAAAGCTGTGGCGTATGCATCATGTCAACTGAGACCTCATGAAGAGAATTATCTGACGCATGATCTAGAGCTTGTAGCTGTGGTTTTTGCCATAAAGATTTGGAGGCACTATCTATATGGATCCCAATTTGAGGTCTTTAGTGACCATCAAAGTTTGAAGTATCTTGTAGATCAGAAGGAGTTGAACAACCCACAAAGAAGGTGGATAGAATTATTGAAAGACTACGATTTCGAGGTAAAGTATCATCTAGGGAAGGCTAATTCACTGTAGATGCTTTGAGCTGGAAGTCAATGCACAAGATTCATATGTGTAACTGAATATAACCTTCTGGAGGGATTATTGGATAGGTACCTTGAGCCAAAATTGGAGGTGACTCTGCATATAGTAATTGGGAATTTTGATTTTTAAGATAAATTGGGAATTGATCCAATTGGAAGATAACTGATTAATAAGAATTAGAAAGAGGCTAGAGAATGGTGAAGTTCTATGGGTTATGACATTGGAGAGAATGGTATGTTGAGATATAAGAAGAGGATTTGTGTTCCAAACAAAAAGAAAAAGAAATCAAGAAGAGTATTCTTGAAGAGGCTTATCGAAGAAAGCATACCATTCATCCCGGAATCACTAAGATGTATCGAGGTCAGAAGCAAGGATATTGATGGGTAAAGATGAAACAAGATATAGCATACTTTGTATTGTAGTGTCTGACTTGTCAGAAGGTGAAGATCGAGTATCAAAAGCCTTTCAAGACTATTTCAACCTCTAGAGATCCCAATGTGGAAATGGGATAGTATCTCCATGGATTTCGTTGTAGGACTGCCAGACACAGCTGCCCGTTATAACGCTATATGGGTTATTGTGGATAGATTAACGAAGTTAGCTCATTTCTTTCCTATCTATATAGGCTATACCATGGAGAAACTAGCCAAATTATATGTTGATTGGATTGTTTGTTTGCATGATGTACTTATAGATATTATGTCCGATCGAGATCCAAGGTTCACATCGAACTTTTGGAAAGCATTAGTGGAGGCTATGAGGACTAGGTTGAAGTATAGAATGTCCTAGCATATGCAAATAGATGGTCAGACTGAGAGGACTACTTAGACTCTCGAGGATATGTTGAGGGCTTGTGTCATTGAACTTTTAGGTAGTTAGGATCGTCACCTACCTATAGTGGAGTTCGCCTATAATAACAGTTACAAATTGAGAATCCAAATGGCTCCTTTTTAAAGCGTTGTATGGTAGGAAGTGTAAGTCACTTTTGTTTTGGATGGAATTGGGTGAGAAAATTGTGATTGGTCCTGATTTAGTAGATGAGACAACGAAGAAAATTGAGATGATCCATCAGAAATTGTTGATTGCATAGTGCAGACAGAAGAGCTACTCAGATAGACGGCGTTGACCTTTGGAGTTTGAAGTGTGTGACCACGTGTTTCTTAAGGTTTCGCTTGTGATTGGTATTGGCAGATCTATTAAAGCGGAGAAGTTAACTCCTTGATTCATTGGTCCGTAAAATATTTTGGAGAGAATCGAACTAATTGCCTATCGAATTGCCTTACCATCGCATTTGTCAAGTGTGCACGTGCTTCATGTGTCACAAGTGAAGGAATATTACCCAGACCCGTCCCATGTGATTGAGCCAGAAGAAGTCGAGTTGAGAGAGAATTTGACTTATGTACTTGAGTCAAAGATAGTTATAGATGTGAAGAACAAGCAGCTGCGGAATAGAACGATTCGTCTCTTGAAAATTTCCTTAAAAGGTATGTCTCCCCATGATGCTACCTAGGAAACCGAAGAGCAAATACGACGTGACTTCCCTCCTTTTTGGGTAGGTATATTGGCATGCTGTGATAATGCTTGATATCTCTGGTTGCATTGTATTTTGTTGGTATTGGTGTGATGATTATACTTATAGTTGTTTTGAGTTATTTGAAACTTGTGATTGTATTTTGAGTTGTGGATGATCTCTTCTTCTTCTTCTTCTTCTTTATTGTGAATTTTGGGGACAAAATTCCTTTTTAGGTGGGGAGAGTTGTAACATCTTATTTTTTAAAGAAAAAAAAGAGAAAGAAATTAAGGTTAACGTGAAGAGAAAGAGTAGGGAAGATGGAGTGTAAGAGATGAGATTGTGATATGATGTTTTGAGTGTGAAATAAGAAAAGGAAAAGGTGGAGTGTAAGAAAAGGAAAGAAGGAAAATAAAAAAAATATAGAAAGGGAGGGGGCTGATGGTGTCACATCGGGGGTATTATAAATACCCCCACCTATTTGCATAACACACACTACACACTCTCTCACACACATATCCACATTTGAGAGAATAGAGGGTTGCCGGCGTGAGAGAGGGTGCAAGAGAGAGAGAGAGGCGATGGAGATATAGAGAGGGAGTGAGAGAGAGTCTAAGGGAGGTGTTTTCAGTCTCAAGGTTCTACTTGTGGGATTAATTAGGTAAGTAAATTGTCTTATTTTCATTAAACTCCTTTTATGAAAATTGTTCCGAATATTTTTCTCTTTCTAATAGTAGTAATATTATGTTGATTATAGAATATTTTTGGTATTTAGATATTTTTCAGTTGGAGTTTTATTAACGAAAGATCATATATTAATAGAGCAACTTCTATTAATTTATGTGTAAAAAGAATTATTTATTTGATATCTGAATTATTTTTAAAAATTATTTATGTATTTTTTTTACATAAGGTTTCTAATATATAGGATATTTGACCATTAATATTAAGTATTTTACTTGAGGTTTAAAATTTTAAAGTTGAAATTTTTAGTGGAAGTTATTTTTTTTAAGTATTGGGACATTTGGAGATTTTTTATGAATGGAGGTATTTGGATATTTTTGATAAAATATGATATTTGATATATTGAAAATGTTATTGGTTTAGATTTGTTATCTCACCATTATATGGTTTTATAATTTATTTTATCTATAAATAGATTTTTAAATAATTTTATATTGGATATTTTTACCTATAAAATTGATTTAAAATAATTCAGTAGTTGTTTATTAAAAATTAAGATTTATGTTAACTTGATGAGTTAAAGAAGGTAAGAAGAATATTTAAATTTTATTATAAAATACATAGTTGGGGATAAAGTGTGATTGGAAATGTTTGAGTAATTATTTATTTATATATATATATATATTAAATTCGTATTTACATTATTGTGTAGATTAATTGGTGAATAGACTGCATTTGGTTGCTTGATTCTCAAGGTTAGTAGGATTTAGCTTGGAATTGAGGTAACCGAGATTAATTTCTTTTATATGCTTGTTGTGGACTGTAAGGTGTTTTCTAACCCTTACTTTCTTTATGGAAAAATTTTAATTGTGATTTAGAAAATTTTACGTATTTTTATATATGAAATTTGTTCAGTGAAACAGTGTATTTTTAAACTATATGAGTGTTTTGTTATGCATAAGATGATGTGACATTCGTGATGATTTATATGAATATGGCATCGAAACTGTATGATGGGTGTGCATTTATATTTATGTGTCAAATCGTGGGGTTATTTCGGGACGAATGAAGAGTGGAGAATTGTTGTGCTCCTCAACTTGTGCTGATCCTTGGCCTGGATTTAGGCAAAGTTAGTGTGGGTGGACATTACCTTAACTCGGCCTGTTGCAGGTTGTATAGGAGGGGGCAGTATTCTTGAAGTGACTAGCTACCCGCTGGCCAGGTATATTAGCATTGATAGACTGTACCATGTCCAGAAGTTATAAGGCGGAGCAGGTGGATGGGGGTTAATTGTTTTATATATATTGTTATGGAATTAATACGGTATTAACAAACCTGCTTCTCTGACTTGCATTCCTATCCTACATATGTTAGAAATTAATTTTGGTTACTGAGACTTTATGTCTCATCCCGTTATCACTATTTTTCAGGCGAGACCTCTAATTCCGATAGAGGCCGAGGGAAGCAGCCAGAGGTGTAATTTTTAAGCCTTGTAGGCTCTTTTGGTATTGGTATTGTATTAAATTTTATATTGCCATATAGGGTCCATTATTATATTTCATGATGCATTGTATTTTAGAATGACTGGCAATGAGATCTTGTGGGTACTGTGTTATTGGTTCATTATTAGCGCCAAGCGAATCAGATTTGATGTGACAATTTGTGGACGGATCTTGTGTCAAGGATCCGGGGTGCTTATTTAATGAAATCGCTTCCGCTTATTTCCGTTGTTATTTAATTATTTTGGTTAAATTATTATGGTGTAGATTTCGGTCCTTTCATTTTTGATGATTTTAATGCTTCCATTAGCTCTAAAATGAGGAATTGTGTAGGGGTAAAGTGAGCCAAGGGATTTGGAAGCATTAAAAAATAATAAAAAAGTTGAAATGCTCTAGGGAATTAAGGAAGTTCAAGGGAAGTTAATGAAGTTTTAAAGTGGGTTTTGCTTTGATAATGGCTTATGATTGATGGCCATTATATTGTCCATTATGTAGGCAAAGATTTGGTTCAAGAGGGTGACTTTTCAAGTGTTCAAGAAAAGTTACAAAGTAAAGAAGAATTAAGAAACAAAGGTAGCAAAGTTTTCTAACTTTCTCTAACATTATTGTGAAATTATTTTAATGATGTGTATGACTTTATGACATTGTTGAAATGTGTTTATGAGTGACATAATGCTATGGCCATATGCATTGATATGTGCTTGGTACACATTTTGCATTGTTACACATTACTTTATGAACTTAAAGAATGTCATGCAATTTTTTATATGTGTTAGTAAGCTTTGCTATTGGGATTTCCAAAAATCTCACCCTCCCCCACTAACCATTTATAGGTACAAGTTCATCAAAGGGTAAGGAGAAGGTATATGATGCATGAACCAAGGAAATTTGTCATATTTTGATCATGGAACTATGTTGTAATTATATGAGCATTTTGGAATTTATGTATGGCATGTAATATGTGATGTAAACCTATGAATGTTTGGCTAATATGTGATGGATAATGATCCCTAATTACATGATTAAGTATGATTAAAAGAGGATTAGAGGTGAGGGTTTCAAATGGTAAAGTTGAAATTGAAAAGTCTGGCCAAGTGTTGAAGTTAGTCAAACCCCTAAATTGACCTGTTGGGAAACAGAGCAAATGGATTCCAAATTAGTTGATATTTTCTAGGAAAATAGTTCACATTGCAATATTTAAAACAAGCCAAAGAAAACTGAATTTGGATTTTTGTACAGAAAGTTAAGAAGTTCCAATGTTTGAAGAAAATTACTGAAAAACCTGGGAAAATAGAAAAATGACCAAATGAACAGTGCATTTTCATGAATTAAAATGTATCAATTGGGCAAGTTAGTGACTCAATGATTATTTTTCCCTTATAAAGGAACTTATAAGCTTCAAAAAGAAATTGGAAGCACTCAATTTCAATTTTTCTATAATTAGTTATGAATTTTTAAAGTTGATCATAAAACCAGTGAATAGTAACTTTCAAAAAGTTGAAAGTTTTTAAATTGAAACTTTTAGACCTTTTGATCAAAGTGATCCTTCCTTTTGAATCTAAATCATGTTATACTGAAGCTAAAGGTTAAGTTAAGGTGTGTCACAGTAAGGAGGAGTGATTGTAAAGGTTTCTCAAGTACCTGCATGGCAAACTTGAGTGGGTTTCATAAATGTCTGGAAAAGTTTATGGGGTTCTCAAGTACCCACCGTGACAAATTTAAAATGAGTTTCACAAATTTCTGTGATGACATTGTGATTGTAATGGTTTTCTAAGTACCTAGTTAAACTTGGAAGGTATAGTTGATTGAAAATGTCAGAGGTGCTCTTGGGACTGGACGTAGGTCAAAGAGAGCCGAACCAGGATAAATTGTTCTATGCTTATTTTTCTTTGATCTTCCTTAACTTAGATTTTTTTTTCTTGTTCACTATCCGATTTCGTAGTCCGTTTTGGTTAACTTATGATCTTAGTATTTTTGGATGAAATGAGATTTGAAAAAGAAAATTTTTGGGACATTCAATTCACCCCCCTTGGGTGACAGCCATTCTAACAAATATTACTACATTAATTAGAATCAATTTGTAAATTAAATATTTTATTCTTAAATTAATTTGTTAAAATTCATATTTTGATGATAACACAAGTATTTTTGGTTTCATAGAAATTAAATTAAAATTGAATTCAGCATATTTGTTTTCTGAAATTAGAAGGTCTATTATGATTTTCACTCCACTCAAGTTTCAATCACTCGAGTTAGGATATTCAATGATTTATAAAATATTTTTAAGAAAAAGTTCAGCTGAGTCATGATAATTCCATTCAAGTCAGATAACTTTATATGTGTTAACTTTCAAGTTAATTTGAGTGATGCAAAAATTTTGAAGTTAATCACTTAAGTCATAATGTTTTCCCTCAAGTTAGTTTTAAAAATTAAGCCATATACTCTTACTTCCAGAGTCACACGAGTCAAGTTAAAAGTTTTTAAAGCATATCACTCAAGTAAACCTTTAGTCACTAGAGTTATAGAGTTTCATTTTTTATCTTTCGTGAGCTTGCAAATGAAAAGGCTTATCACTTAGTGAACCAGATTTCACTTGAGTAACGAAGGATTTTCACTATCACTTTAACTTTCATTTGAGTTAAATAGCGAGTGAATGTGCTTTAAACTCAAAATTCTAAGTGACGTTCGAGCCACCTTGGAAGTTATTTTGTATAAAGTTCAATAGTCACCATCATTCATTTTCCACTGATTCATTTTCAAAACACTTTGATTTTTTTTTCCAACAAAGAAAACATATGATTGAACATAATCAAACTTACAAGGTCTTAGAACATGCCAAACCAAACAACCAAACCTAAAGACAATAAACTAGGCATAAGCAAATAAATAGAAAAGAAACAAGCAATGAAAGGTTCAACATTACAACAAGAAAAGTCCTTAAAAACAATCCTCCAAGCTGCCACTGATGCGACGGTGCTTGAGATACCCGATTGAAAGGGTAAGAACTGTCTAAAGAAGCTTTAACGAACCACCCGGCTGCCAAATATGCTTCAAAAGGAATCCATAATAGAATGGTTCCTGATCAAATTCCTTGTGGGGAGAAACTCAAGGAGGACAATAATCATGATGATAATTATAACACCACACTTATCCTGGTTAAAAGGGGTAGAATCACCACTCCAGCCCAAAGAATAGCAATGTTTCCACACACTGGACAAGCACATGTTTTGCTTGAATACGAACAGTGTAACCATTCACACTGAATAGGAACATGTCAAGCCCTAAATGAACAACATGTACAAACCCACTGAACAGACTCAAGATAATGATTCTAACCTGATCATCATATAGCCTTGCCTTTGAAATAAGCATCACAAACACACCCACCATCAACCTAAAAGAGAAAGCCTCAAACCCAATGAAACCAAGGACAGAGAAGGCTTCAGCAACCATAAGTTGAGCACTATGAATTTCCATTCCTTCTCTCTTCCTCCTAAATTCATTCCACATCAATTGAACCAGACCAGTGGCAACAAGGGTAATGCACATTAGTTTAAAAAATGCTCTGATCAGCCTAGAATTACACATAGGCTCGCTAAATAGACATATAAACCTTGATGCCTCTAGTTTCAACTCCACAGCATAATCAACGTTACTTACCTAGGTGTGTCCAACAACAAAATCAGCTACTTTATTCTTCAAAAAACTCAAGCCCAAAACAACTTTGTAAGAAAATTTTAGAGTAATGGGATAACTACTTACCTCTTGATCCCTAGCACTCACAATCTTCTTGTTTGACCTCCTTTACTTTACTTCCTTACAACATATTCCTCCAGTAGTTTGAAATGCTAGGCTTCCCTCAGTTTTCCACAACGAGGAGTGAAAAGAAACATATGAAACCTGAGCTTGGTCAACTCCATTTCCATCACCAGTACCTGAGTCGACACCATCCATTTCAGCTACAGGTTCCCGGTGTTACAGATAGGAAATATATGGCAGAGACACCATCAACAGTTGGCAGAGTCAATATAGCCAAGTTGTTGGACCACAAAACAACACCAATCATTCCAGTAGCGATAGCTTTCAGTTAGGTTATGGTTCATCCTTGGCCAGGCTTCTCAAACGTTTCCTCCTATAACCTTAGCAGCACCCATCGGAGATCACTAGCGGAGGCCGTTGCCCCCGAGAGAGAAACACCTACCTCTAACCGATGATCCCTGCCGCCACTATGCTCGCCCCTATCCAAAAATCTCTTCGTAGCCAAAATCTTCAAGAGCCACTCCATAGAATACAATCCACGCACACGCCAATAGGTAAAGATTTGATCCTCCCAGAATGAGAAAAGGATCGATGACCCTAGTAGAGAGGGAAAAAAGAAACCCTAGTAGAGAGGGAGAAAATCGCACGAAGCAATATGAGTTCAAAACACTTTGATAAACCTTATAACTTTCACTCCAACTTACAAACACTGAAAATTGTTATAGATGATTAGTTTTGATTATGTCAAATATAAAAGAGCAGAAAGTTTTTATAATGTATATTGACTAATTACTATATTTAATATGCATTCTTTTTATGCAGTTTGGTTAAAGAAAGGAAAGAAGTAATCAAGTTGAATTATAGAGGATGATCAATAGGAAGATAAATTGAAGAAAGAACTTACAAATTAAAATGGGAACATCAAGATTCAAGTTTTTATATTTGAAATTGGAATATTATGTAGTTAAATAACTCAATTTAAAGATTAAAATGTTTCAAAAAGATGTTATAACTCATACATTAAGTTACCCTTCATTTAAGCTTCATTTGGATGCTTATAATTGATTCTTGAAGACAATATTTGAGTACGACCACTCGAGCGTGATGCGTTTTTGAGTTTCGTAAAGGAACACTTGAAGCAATACTCGAATATAAACTTAAGTATTTGGACTTTTAAGCTAATACTCAAGTATGAAGATCAATACTCGAGTATGACCTCCTCCTATGCTTCACTTCTAGCTCGATATATGTTTGGTATTGTGGTCATATCTCCCAAACCGTAAGTCTGACTTTTGTGAAACTAGTTTCACATGAAACTGGACTCAACATGAGGTTCATAAATATCAAGAACGACATCAAAGCATTTCATGTGAATGATATATAAATTTCTAAACATGGTGGTCAGATTGAACTCTTTATCACTAATCTTTACTTATTGTAGCTATCATATGTTTCTGTCTATAGTATCTTCCGGAATGATTCTTGTTTCATTTGAAAATAGACTCAAAGGGATTTGAGATATATATTATTTGCAAAGTTTGGAGTTGAATTGAGAGAGTTATGACTGTTGCAAGTTGAGCTTTATGATGAAATCTAGAATTTCACCTGATACAAGTTCAAATCATGAGTTATACTCGAGCACAAGCTTCAATACTTGAGTATCAACCTCAGAATTGAGTTCTTACACAATAATTTTAAGTAAACTCAAATATGTAGAAGAGTTTTTGTCACAATACTCCGAGTATGGAAATTCTCTAGTATAAACCTTGAATGAGTATACTCTCAAGTGCAAAGTATCGAAAAGTCTCATGGAACACTATTAAAAATTCTCTAGTATAAATTAAAGTATTGTTAAGATAAACTCACAACGCTTGAGTACTATGGTTAGTACTCAAGTATTGAAGAATTTTTGGAATACTTTCAGCAACACTCGAGTGTTGAAAAATACTTGCAACACTTTCAAATATAGATTTCCTAAAAGCAACAAATATTCAAATATAGATTTTGCTACTCAAAGGTTAAAAAATACTTGCAACACTTTCAAAAGCACTTGAGTATGTTGAAAGTATTGATACTTAAAGACTTCAGAAGCACTCAAATATGAATTATGATACTCAAGTACCATTGGAAGTAAAGTTTATTTCTCTCTAACACTTACAGTAGAACTCAAATATTATCAAGTGTTATGAACACTTGAGAAAACAACTTTGCACTCGAGTATTGATTTTAAATCTAACATAATGTTTTTCAAACAACACTTGAGCACCCTTTTCACACTCGACTATTTATAAAAAACTTCAGTTATTTTAAAATGGATTTCAAACAGTACTCGAGTATTTGATCTGAGTTTTTGAAATGATTTTCAAATAGCACTAGAGTATTCTTAAATATAATTGAGCATACACTTTATTTGATTTTTGTTTTAGAGTATTGGAGCATCGACTTTATTTGAAAAGTTTCTTTAAACATGCTCATCTAACATAGCATCTTTGATAAATGCTTGATCATCTCATTTAGCAACAAAGCATATACCTCTAAAGACTTCATCGACGTTCAACTTAACGGATTAAAATCAACAACCATGATAAGAGCATTTATTGCAGAACATTTGTTTGAACAATGGGGCTGAGTGTAACAGAAATAAAGTTATATCTAACTAACATTTTCTTCAACGTCTAATAGCAAAAGAAAAAGCTCCAACAGGAAGAATACACTCAATGGTAAAATGCCCAATATGAATTAGAAATAGAAGAAAGCATTCAAGAAGAAAAATAGAGACAGAACGCCAAAGCTTACAATGTTAAGATGTAGAGTATTTTGAAGACTCTAAAGTTATACTCTCATCTTGTACTTCAGTGTTTAACATAATATATTTCATAGAGAAAAGTGTACTGATTGTAATCACATTTCTAAGAGTTTCTCAAGATTGGGAAGTTTTGAGTGAGATAGAGATTGTAACCTTACAAGTAGTAATTCATTAAAGGAGATATATCAAATGATAATTCACAAATTAATTCATTAAAGGGAACACATGCTCCAAAATATGCCATATTCATTTTCCACCACATCATTTTCAACTTTGCAAAAATGTATAAAACACTAATTTTCCCTTTTTAGAGCCTTGAGACCAAAAATCTCATGACATAAAAAATAATTTATCACAATCAGATCATTAGCAACATCATAATTCACTATTTAACCAATCATAACAATTTCAGTACCATTAACATATATGCCCCATAATGGATATTAATTAAGAAGTGCGGAGAATAGTTTGAGAGTTAAGCAAATTTATAAAATTGGTTCCAAGTTAAAGTAAGGAATTGTTTACTGTAATGAAAAGAAAAGAACAGAAAACATCTGAATTAGGTTTTTCAAAAGAAATTTGGGAGGACTTATTCTCCTTACAAGCTATGGAGTCAATAAAGTGGAACTTGAAAATGAAGGCAGGCAGAGACTTTACTCATAAACTCCGATGGTGTGTTTTTTTTTATATATCTGCTGGGATATTTGGGTAGATAGATGTAAAAGGTTTTTCCAAGAGGAAGATCGTGTTGAATACATAAGTACCTAATCCAATTTTCTTAAAGCGTGTGCAGACCATTCTATCCTGTCCTAGTGTAGTTTCTACTCAAGATGTGGAGTCCAGCAACTTGATGAATTTGTGGGACGGCCTGGTTTCTGTAAACTAGAGGTTGATGGGTATGTTCTCCAACAGGATGAAGTGGGTATGGGGGTGCTCTTCGTGAGGGCAATGACAGATGGATATGTGGTTTCAGCTGCAAACTCTCCACCATTCCTCTAGCTATGACAAAACTTATTGCTATTATCTATGGTTTGCAATTTTGTTGGAATCGTGGATATAAAAATGTCAAAGTCCTCACGGACTACATTGAGGCTAATAACCTAGCGACCCATGGTTGTGATAATAGTCATCTGTTTAAGGACATAATGAATGAGGCTAGGCTATCTGTTGCTAGAGAGTGGAACCTTGTTTTTCAGCATGTACCTAGAGACCGTAATCTTTTGGCGGATAGTTCAACTAAGATGGCCCAGAGTTGATTGGAAACTTTTGTTTGTTTGATTAACCACCACCCTCTTTAGTATAGATGGTGGTTGGTGGGGGTGATAACCCTCTACCCCCTTGTATTGCTCTTTTGTATTGAATGAGATTCCAGTTTCTATTAAAAAAAGAAATATGTTAAACATATTAATTAAATGAGCAAACTGAAAATCGCCCACCAAAAATCAAATTTTTGGAAACTAAATCAATCTTAAAAGAGAAAAAACAAGGTACTTAGTTTTGGAAATTTGTTAAGCACATAACGGGCTGGTCATCAATTCCAATCACCATAATATATGAAATTGGTGATTATGCAATTTCCTTGTACAAGAATTTCATTTTTGGAAAGTGCAGTGTTGTAATCTTTAATGCTAATGAACCTCATCATCAATCAATTACCAATAAGCCATGATTTTGGGACTCATAAAAATGTACATTGTTGTTGTTGTTGGTTTTTTTGGGGTGATATTTTGTGGTAATGAACCTCATCATGAATCAATCACAGATATTCGTAATTTTTGTGGTCACAAGGGCATGCTTTGATATGTTGTCCTCCAAGTAAATTAAATAGCAGTATGTTTTTGGTAAAGATTTTTTTGTATTTTTTAAATGGTAATTAATCAGTTTCAATCATCAATTAAATTAAATGGAACTATGCTTTTGGTAAGGCCATTTTTTAACAAAAAAATGATACTGAAAACTATAGAATTAAATTTGGATTATGGAATAATCAATTAACATTATTGTTATTGATTATTAATTAGTTGTTTGAGTTTCCAATTTTCTCCAGTAGTTCCTTATACTCGTTAATTGTTATGATCAATGAATATTGAATACCAGTTAAGGTGAAGAAGATGGAATCCTCTTATACTAAAACATTTGATTTTTTTCCCATAAGTTAATTATTAATAAATTAAATGGTACGAAATTTTTACAACTTATAATTACCATTGATCATCAGCATTCAATAACAAATAATGTTAAATGATCTTCAAATTCAATTACATTTCAGAGTTGACCTTAGAATCCTTATCAAGAAATTATTAGGGGGATTTTGAAGTTGCCTCTTGTAAGAATTAAAATTTACATTAAGTTGGGTCAATATGTATTTAATTCTCATTCACGTTATGCAAGGCTATAGAAGCAAATATGTTTAGATGGAAAAAAATAATAATATTATGCTTACTTTAGAATTTTAAATCTTGAGAAAATTAATTTTCAAATTGATATCGTTGGAAATATCTTATGGAAAATCATAAACTAAACCTAACGATCAAACCCTATTAACTATGAAGTATGTCAGGCATACCTGTAGATTAATTGAGTAAATGCTTCCACAGATACCCATGAGGAATTTGGATCACAAGGGTGGATCCAGATTTGAAATACAGCAAATGCACCAGAGGAAGATAGGAGAGGAGAGGAATCTTTTCAGAGAAGCGAAGGGGGAAAATTTTGGTTTCTCTGTGCATTATCTTGTCTGATTGGGGAACCACTTCCCAATATTATAACTCCCCAACTCATGGTAACTGTTCCCACGCAAAAGTATTTCAAAATCAAACTTTTGGGGAAAGTCACCTCTTTGTTCCTACATAATCTCTCATTCATACTTTTGCCCCAAAATGGGATTTGGGCTAATCAACCAAGGGTGACTCATATTCCAACATCTCCCACTCACACTTGGTGGATTAGGAATTGTGGACCTCATCCTTATCTCTTCTTTCTTTCACACTAGGTGCTTGGGCATGACGTCTTTTAGATGTTTGTACTAGAAATCCCTTTCACAAGACAAGCACAAGACAATCTTTCTTCGTGTAGCTTGAATTCAGTTATTATGCCTCATATGTCCTAGATCCAACCAAAAATACACTTTTACTTGATGAATCTAATCCCTCTCAAGTCAACATAAGACTTTGATCGTCTTTCTCGTATGCCTGGTATCCACACTTATAAAATCAAAAAATTGATGTCGTAAGGGACATGTCACAGACACTAGCATAGTTGTGTATTTCTCAAGTAATCTTTCTTTCACCCATATATCACTTTGATATACATCAATTGCTTTCATAACATAATACCTTGTATTGCATCCATCATGATAATATGATATTATGTTAAGATAGCAGTCATTGAAGTATACCTTCATGATAATGTCAAAGTCAAAGGACATAAATAGAAATATTAATTTCTTGGGACTCACACAGCAATGAAGCATGGATCCATTCACTTGCTTCCCTTTTGTGGTTCTATAATACATATGGTATGAATCACATGCTACGGTGTTTCTCTTATGCTATAAGAGTGTACGTCATTTTTGAAACATTCTATCAACACCGTACAGACTTTCAGTCTAGATGTTCCCAACATCTAAACCCAAATTCTTCCTCCTCTCATATCTTATGTGACGTTAGTATTGAAGAATTTGTTGTTAGGTAACAGACATTATGGGAGCGGGTCCCCATGATTCGATCCATGTTTTTATGTGAATATACATTGGATCTCATCTTGACATGCTATACAATTATCGAGGTGACATAATTTTTATTTCTTTTCTACCATATCAGCATTCCTGTTGCCTTACTGGTGAATACAAAGTCTCACTTTGCATACTCCTCCTGAGTATTAAAGGTTGTATCTTATGTGAGAAAGCCTACCTCACCTGCCAGTACGACATACTAGACATTGTACACTTGCACATAGACACATAAATCAATGATAAGAAATTGAATACCTTAATCATAAATTCAATACATGGTATCTATAATTTTACATTTTATGCATACCAATAGGCCTTACATGTTTTTCAAACATTTCTTTGGCTATTGGTTTGGTTAGGGGATCTACGACATACTCTTAGTTGAAATATGTTGTATATTAATCACTTTGTATGCTACATAATCTCTCACAAAGATATACTTAATATCAATTCGCTTTGTCTTACTATGATATTTGGGGTCTTTTGTGTAGGCTATAGCTGCAATGTTGTCACAATATATTAACACTGGATTTATACTCTCATTTAAAACTCCAAGGTGTTCAACAAACCTTTTTAGCCATATAGCGTCTTGCACTACCACAGTGCAAGCCACAAACTCAGCTTTCATTGAATGCAGGGCTATGCATGTCAGCTTCTTGCTACTCCAACTTATGGCACCATTATTTAGCAAGGTATAACTCGAAGTTGACATACGTTTAACTTCGTCTCCGCCAATATTAGTATCGGAGAATCTAAGAAGATGCAATTCACTTCTTTAATAAGTTAGTGTATAATTCGTTATGCCCTTTAAGTATCGCAGAATCCTTTTCACAGCTTTCCAGTGTTGTTCGCCATGATTTAACTGGAACATACCAGTCCAACTGCGAAACAAATATCTAGTCTTGACACATCATTGCATACATTAGACTTCCAAGGGTGCTAGCATAAGGAACTCTTTCCATTCTTTCATAGCAGACTTAGTTTTGGGACAGATTTGAAGATGCAAGCTAATTCCAATAGCTACTAGGGTGTCAAAGGGATTGCAGTCACTCATATTGAATCGCTCAAGAATTTTCTTGATGTAATTATTTTGTGAAAGATATAGAATTCTCTTTGAGCGATCCCTTTGGATTTTAACTCCAAGTATGTATTCTGCTTCTCCCATATCTTTAATATCAAAATTTGATGAAAGTCATTCTTTAACAGCTATGATCAAATTTAAATTATTTTTAGCCAATAGTATATTGTCTACATATAATGACAACATCACAAAGTATCATCAAACCGCTTAACGTAGACGCAGTGGTCTTCTTCAATTATTTCAAAATTGTATGAGGTTATTACTTTGTGAAACCACAAGTACCACAGTCTGGATGATTACTTTAGTCCATAAATGGACCTTTTGAGCTTATAAACTTTGCTCTCTGAACCTTTCTTTACAAAACCTAATAGTTGTTTCATATAGATTTCTTCATCCAAGTCTCCATTTAGAAATGCATTTTTATATCCATTTGATGTAACTCCAAATCTAAAACTATTTAATATTGCCAGAATTAGTCTTATGGAATTAAAACATACAACAGGTGAGGTGTCCTCATAATCGATACCTTCCTGTTGTGTACACCCTTTCACTACTAGACGTGCCTTGTACTTGTCAATTGATCCATCCATTTTTCTTTTTATTTTGAGAACCTACTTGTTCCGAATGGCCTTTCGACCTTTTGGTAGATCAATAAGTTCCTAGACTTGATTCTTTTTCATTGAATCAATCTCTTCTTCCATTGCTTTATTCCATTCATCTTTAGCAGGTGATTGATCTTTATTTCTTTAGTACTTTTGCTTGAATTTCCAAAGCATTTAAATCATTTTTAGCCCATCATGACCCTTCTTGAGCCTAAATTGGAAACTAGATTTGTTGATTTTGATTAGCTTGATTTTGGGTAGATTTACCATGAAAAATGATACATTTGTTCTTAATAATAATCATGAGCAAGAAATACTTACAAATGTTTGCTATTTCACTTCAAGAACTCTAGCAAAGGATATTTTGAAATGCCTTTGGAACATTTCACCATGGTACAATTCATTATTCGCTGCGACCAAAGATCAAGCAAGCGAGCAAGAACTCTCGGGAGAGGTTCGTCGTGGTAAAACCTCAAGTTTGCCGCAGTGAATATTGCGAATCAAATTAGATCAAGCTCCAAATGGAAATAATAACCAACCCATCTCTTGGATCTGACCCAAAGTGGTTAAGAGACCCTATTTAGGGTAAATTTCAAAGAGAACCATAGGGGAATGCAGCCACCGCCATCTGAAATTACTCTCCTCTCATCTTCTTCATTTTCTCTCATCCTAACCCTCAACCCTAGCCTCACCTCATTTTCATCTTCCATACCATCATGCACTCCCATTCTTCCATCCAGAGCACTGAGCTGCTTGCTATAAGCAGCTAAACACCTCCCTTCCTCTTGGAGATGGAGATGGCTTTAGTTCAAAGTGTTAAAAGGGGAGTAGTAGTTTTAATCTGTGTTTATGTTATGGATTACATAATTTCTAAGGTAGGACTTGTGATTTGTACTTAAATACTTTTATAATTCGTTGTGGCATAAATTTTCATTTTAATGAGAGCACCCTCTCAGGTGTTATTTGCCACGACAAAAATCTACTTTTGTCGCGGCTAACAAATCAATTTTCACCTGTTTTACCCTCTCGGGCACTGTTCACCGCGACACGAGTTAATTTTTTGCCGCGGCTAAAGTTCCTTTTCCTCACTTCATTCATCCATTCATTCCACTTTCAGTACATACATACCCTTCAATCATACATACCTTTCATACATACACATTCATACACTTACACCCACCCATTCCATTCTTTTTGACATAAATTTCATGGCTTGACAGGAGAGGACCCCTACATCCACCTACAATCACTATCGATGATTTTCCAAAGCATGAAATAGGTGCGAACCTCGCTTGATCAAGTACTATGGAAAGTATTCCATCTGTTGTTGGAAGGGAAGGCAAGGAAATGGTTCATGAGTCTCCCGAGGCATGTAGCCAATGCCTATCAAAGTTGGGAGTGAGAAAGGATTTCCTAGAGAAGTCTTCCCGGCATCCAGAACATCATCTATGAGGAAAGAAATCTATTCTGCATGCCAAGAGTTTGATGAGTCACTATATGAGTATTGGAATAGATTTCAAGATCTTCTTTCTCGATGCCCTCACCATTAAATTCCTGATGAGCAACCTGTCCAATATTTTTATGATGAATTAAAGAGCCAAGAGAAAGGAATGTTAGATGGAGCCGCGGGAGGATCATTAATTGACTTAACTACTCAAGAAGCATGGGAACTCATCAAGAAAATGGCCTTGAATCACCAGCAGTACAGTGTGAGAGACACTAGGGTAGTCTATGAGCTTGGAGCTTCAATCACAAATAATAGGAGAATGGATGCCCTACAATCAAAGGTTGATTCATTGGAAAGTAAGGTAACATTACAACTGTCTCTCATCACTGCTCAGTTGAAGAATTTGAATGTTAGTAAACCATAACCATCCATGGACTTAGCTGCACCAAGTTGTGAAACTTGTGGGTCGGTGATGCTTATTTCAAGTGTTTGCCCTAGTCGGTATGAAGAAGTGTCTTTAATGTATCAAGGGAGACCAAACTAGAAATGGAATCCCTACTCAAATACCTATAATGAAGGGTGGTAGGCTAACCCAAAATTCAGTTGGAGAGGTGAAGAAGCCAGTGGGACAAGATTCCAAAGAAGTGGAGGAGCTGGACCATCCAGTTCCAACATTCCAAGCAATCAACAAGCCTTGAGTGTACCACAAAAAGAAGACACAAATCAACTTTTACAAAATATGCTGATGTTACTCAAGGAAGAGAAGGCTTCCACCGCCAACAAGTTCAACTCAATTGCCTCACTCATCCAGAAAGACTCCTTAAAGAAAGATGCAAGCTATGCCTCCTTGGAAAAGAGGATGGGGCAATGGGAAAATAAGGAAGAAAACTTGAACTCCTTTGTCACTCAACTCTCCAACAACTTGAGTGAACAACAAGCAAGGACTAGTGGCTTCATACCTTCAAACACCATCATTAATCCCAAAGGACTAAATGCTATAAATTTGAGAAGTGGTAAACAAGTAAAAAAATGAGTGAGGAGGAAGAAGAGGAGAAAGAAGGAGAGGGCATTGAGTGTGAAAACTTTCCACACCCTACTACAAGATGAAAAAGAAGTGAAAGTGCGAAATAGGAGGCATTGCTATTCAAAGGAGAAGGATACTCCTCACTCAATGAAGAAGAGAAAATGACTTCAGAACAAAGGACTAAGAGCTCAACTGCCAATGGAAGCAAGCATGGATCTACCTCGACCAAAGGTAAGGAGGTAAACATCAAAGAACTCCCTTTTCCTAATTCATACTTAATGAGTAAGAAAATTGCTTAAAAAAACATGAAAAGGAGGTTTTCAATTTGTTTAGTAAGGTAGCGGTCAATATCTCATTGCTTGACTTAGTCAAAAGAGTCCCTACATATGCTAAATACCTTAAGGACCTATGCTCTAACAAGAGGAAGTCTAGAGCAAATGAAAGGGTCCTAGTGAGCTCAAACGTTTCAGCCCTTTTAAAACCCCAAATTCTAGTAAAGTGTCAAGACCTTGGATCTTTCACTATCCCTTGTACTGTAGGCGACATCACTATAGGGGAAGCATTATTAAATCTAGGGGCTGTAATCAATGTGGTGCCTGTAACGCACCTTAACTAATCCCTTTAGTTTCATTTTATATCATTATGGAACCATTCTTGGGCCTTGAGTAGCTTAAAGAGTCAAAAGAAATCAAATCTGAAAATTTGATTTTTAAAATTTACTATTCACAGAATTTTGGCCCAACTTTGAAAATTCATAACTAGTTCTAGAAAAATCGAAATTGATTGGTTCCAATTTCTATTTGAAGCTTATAAGTTCCTCTATGGGGTAAAATGCTCATTGGTTATTAACTTTCCCAATTGATAAAGTTTTTTGCGCAAAGATTTACTGTTCATTTGGTAAGTTTTGATTTTCCCAGGTTTTTCCATGATTTTCTTCAAAATTTGGAACATCATAACTTTTGGTACAAAACTCAAAATCCAGTGTTCTATGACTCATTTTAAAGCTTGAAACATGAATTATTTTACTGGAAAAATTTACCTTATTTGGAGTTCATTTACCCTTTTTCACATTATGCCAAAGTACAGGGTTTGGCCAACTTTACAATCACCATTAGGTCAAACTTATTATTTCATAACTTCATACTTAGGCATACTAACTTCTAAACTTCTTTTGATCATGTTTAATCATGCATTTGGGAATACTTAAATCATACATTCACTACTCCATGGCTACCACACATGTAGGCGTTTAGGTTACACATTTACATAACATCCTTAATTAATGTAACATTAAATTTACATCACCAAAATATGATCAAAAGCATACACTAATCTTGCTTCAAGCATCACTTACTTTCTCCTTACCCTTGTATGAACTTCCACCTAAAAACAGTGGGCGGGGGAGAATGAGATTTTTGGAAATCCCAATAGCAAAGTTTACTAACATACATAGAAAAATTGCATGACATTCTTTGAATTCAAGTAGAGATGTGTAACAATGAAAAATGTGTAGCAAGCACATATTAATGAATATGGCCATAGCATAACATTACTCATAAACACATTTCAACAATGCAATAATCATCGCCAAGTCATGCACATTACAAGATCATTTCACAACAATGTTGAATAGAGTTAGAAAACTTTGCTACCTTAGGTTCTTAGTTTTCCTTGGTACTTTGAGGCTCTCTTGGTCACTTGAAAAATTTGTTCTTTGCACCAAATTCTTGCCTACATAATTCACCACATTGTGACCATTAAGTACAAGCCATTTCAAGGCAAGAATGAATGTAAAACTTCATTAAACTTTCTCTTTAACTCTCTTGCTCCTAGTGAGTTTTAACTGTCATATTGATTTTTAATGCTCCCTAATTCCTTGGCTCACTTTACCCCTACACAATTTCTCATTTCAAAGCCAATGGAAGCATTAAAATCATCAAAAACACACTCCTTCCGGCAGTTTCCAGATTTGCACGAAAATTGCCAAAAATTGGAAAAATGGTTGTTTTCAACTTTTCTTGATATGTAACTTCATTTTCTTGTTTCCAACCTTATTTCCATGGATTATATAGCTTAAATTCAAGTCTCCTACATCTCATAAAAATTTTGACAGAATAACCCTTTAGGGTTTTAAACTTCCAAATTTACAATATCAACAAACAACCACCAAACAATCCCAATTTATATATCAATTTACTCCTTAGAATTCAAGGAGCATTTTGCCTACCATTTTGGCTCTATCTCTTCCTCTTTCTCATTTTCTCTTCCAAGAACACTAATTTGGGATCTTGAGAAAGAGAAGTCTATTCAAAATTCTAATACCATAGAGAGGAAGAGGAACTCACAAGCTTCAAGAAAATGTATGGGATTAGGTGGTTTAAGCTCTTACCTTGTGTGTTCTTGAAACTTTTTCTTCCTTGATGGAGGTTCCATGGAGTCTTGTTCTCTCCATTTTTTGGGCTGAATGTTGTGAAGAATGGATGGAGAAAGGGACAAAATTCTGACTTCATAAATATCCATTAATTGTAATGAAAGGCTAGGATTTAATCTTAACTTACAATCTTAATCTAATGGTCTCATATTCCACCACCACTTCACATACATGCCTAGCTCTTATTGGTCTTCATAAAGTGGTAATAATGGCTGCAGATGGGGTACAAATCTGGTTAGGAACCTTGGTTACACGAACCAAATCAGTCACCATTCGGTTACTTCTACCGATTACACTTTTACCGGTAAACATAACTTTATTTCGGTAAATTTTTCTCTGCTTTTCTGGACATATATTATTCCTCTTTTAATCTCCATATTTTCCTTACCCATGTGGTGAAATATTTATCCAAAAATACCCCTGAAATTCATCAAAAAATAACAGGGTAATTTTATCCTACCGGAAATCCTTGAAAAACGTATTTCTGACTGGAAATATTTTGTAGGGCATTAAAAATTTCTATAACTTTCACTGATACTCTAGCCCTTTTCCTTTCATCAAATTGCCCTCCGGATTATCTAAAATTAATTTTTGAATAAAATTATATTTTCAGGCTTTTCAGGCATTTTTCCTTAAAATCGGGAAATTCGCCTCAATCATATATTGGACAATAATTTTATTAATTACTATAAAATTCACTTTATTTTCCTGTACCCTGAACTCAACTGATTGAGGTCTCTTGGCACCTAAAATAATTATTTTTGGTAAATTTACCTTCGAAATTTTCTAAACAGAGATCTAGGCCGCATTTTGACAATCTGTCCAATCTCAGTTAAAAATAGTGAGTTTTGCTCTATTCTTTGGGCATCTGTGAATTTTTCTGATATTTTGATCAATAGTTGGCTTTTTAACTTTGACTTTGTCAAATGACCAAAACGCCCTTACACTTCCCTTAGTGACCAAAATGCCCTTACTTTGTCTAACTTTTTGTAATTATCATTTTGCCCTTGACCTTTTTTGCCCCTAGTCTTTTGTGTAATGACCTTTGGGTCCTTCCCAGAAGGTCTGTAATATCCATAATTTTTCTGCTAATTAAAATAAATGCTAATCCGATAACTATGAAATGAATTAGAACTTAGAGATAGATAGTTTATAAAGATATGAAGGTTATGGGCGGGAAGTCACAAAGTTAGATCTGGCCTGGTAGATGGAATTCCGTAGGAACTCCAAAGTTAAGCGTGCTCGTCCTGGAGCAATTTGAGAATGGGTGACCTTCTGGGAAGGGACCCATATGTCATTTAGCAAAAGGCTAAGGGCATAAAGGTCTTTCAGTTTTAAAAGTAAGGGTAAAATGGGAATTTTGAAAAATTAAATAAAGTAAGTGCAAAATGGTAATTATGAGAAAATGGAGGGGCATTTTGGTCATGTGACAAAGTCAAAGTCAAAATTCAACAGTTGGCCAAAAATTTACAAATGGCCATTAGACAGAGCTCGACTCGCGGAGCACAACCGTGAATCCCGGATTTTTCAAATTCGGACTGGATTTCTGTCTATATAATTTTGAAGGGCAAAAAGGGGGAAAATAATTGTTTAAGATATCACGAGCTCTCCAAAAATTGAAACAAAAATATGAAAAAATTTAGTGAATTTTAGAGTATTTAATAAAATTATTGCCCAGTGTACGATTAAGGCAATTTCCCCGAAAATCGGGAAAAGACCCGAAAATCCCCGTAATATAATTTATTTCAAAAATTAATTCTAGAAAATCTAGAGGTCATTTTGGGAAAAGAAAAAGGGCTAGAGAATCAATGAAAAATGTAGAGATTTTTAATGCCCTAAAAGTATTTTGCCCTCCGATTGCTTGTTTTTAGGGGTTTTGGACGGGATAAAATAATCCTGTAAAATTTAAGGAAATCAAGGGGTATTTTGGGGATAATAAATTTGTTATATTCAAGAGGAAAACATGGAGATTTAATGAGAAAGAAAATATCTCCATAAAAGTAGAAAAAGATTTACCGGAATAAAGTTATGTTTACCGGGTAAAAAGTGAATCGGTAAAAGTAACCGAATGGGATCCAATTTGGTTAAACCAACCAGATTTTTACCCATTTAGTTGCAGCAATGATGAATACTTTTTATGATCCAACAAGAAGCAAGCATGTGGTGAATGTGTTGCTAAATCTTAGCCCTTGAATTTTCTAGATTTCATCTCAACCATCCATCAATTTTGGGAGTTTTTATAAAAGACTTCCCCCCCTCTTCCCATCACTTTGACCGACATTTTCCAGCAAAAAAGAGAGAAGAAGAGGATGCCATTTTGGGTGGAGAAAGAAGAGAAAGAGCTCTTGAAAATCTAAGGTAAGAGGAGATTTCACCTAAAGCTATACATGAAATCCTTCCTTGTGATCTCCTCTTCACTTTCCATGGATCAGAATTTTGATTTGGTCTCTCTGTCTCAAGATTCATACTTAAGGTTCTTGATTGGTTGCAAAAGTCTACTTAGGTTGATTGGTTGCAAAAGTCTACTTAAGTTGTAAGGAGCATGTTGATCTATATATTGTGGTTGATTGAGATTGTTTTTGAGTTTTGTAAATTTGGGAAATCATGAACATTTAGGGGAGGTACTGCCCAATTTTCCACTTGATGTAGGAGAGTTAAAATCAAGCTATACCATCCATGAATATGAGTTTGGAATCAAGAATAAGATGGTTTTATGTGTTGGAAGTTGAAAAATTCATGTTGTTGATTGTGTGTGATGTGTCTCGGCCATGGCTGGAAAATGGGGAAGGAGTGTTATTTTGATGATTTTGATTCTTCCAATGGATTCAAAATGAGTTTTTGTGTAGGGTAGAAGTGTCCCCAAGTTTAGGGAAGTATTGGAAAAAGTTTAGACACAAGTTTAGGGTTTATGACTTATAAAGATTAAGGGGATGGTTAAAGGAGTTTTACATTGCTTCTTGCATTGGAAATGGCTTGTGCTTGATGGCCATTATATTGTCCATTGTGTAGGCAAAGATTTGGTGAAAGAAAGTGAGTTTTCATGGAAGCAAGAGGGCTTTCAAGTTAAGGAAAAAGTAAAGACATAATGTAGCAAGACCTTCTAACTTAAACTAATATGTTGTGAAATTGTGCATGACTTAATTTATGAGAATGGAAGTGTGAATATGTGCTTGATGTGCTATGGCCATATGCATATACATGCTTCATGTTTCACATTCATTTCATTATGCATTCACGCTTATTATTAAACCATGTCATGCATTTTATGAAAATTGTTAGAAAGTTTTGCTATTGGGATTTCCAAAAATCTCACTCTCCCCCACTAACCATTTTTAGGTACAAGTTCTTCAAAGATAAGGTGAAAATATGTGATGCTTGAAGCAAGGATTTCATATGTTTATGTATATGGATTATGTTGTACATGTAATGGTATTTTGGGACTTAAAACATATTTTGTAATATGTAGCAAAAACCTATAAATGCTTGGTTGATATGTGGTGGATAATGTATGCTTAAAGGACTCCCATTTGCATGGTTAATCATGATTAAAAGAGGATTAGAAGTTAGGGTTTCAAGTGATGAAGTTTTATATTGACGAGTTTGACTAATTGTCAAAGTGAAGTTAGCCAAACCCTTAAATTTGACCTGTTTAAAAATAGAGAAAATGAACTCTAAATGAGTTCAAATATTGTAGAAAAATATTTCACATTGCAAGCTTTAAACAAGCTAAAGAACACTGAATTTGGAGTTTTGTACAAAAAGTTATGATGTTCCAAAATTTGAAGAAAATCAAGAAAAAAACCTGGGAAAATTGAAAAATTACCAATTGAACAGTACATTTTCACGCATTAAACTGTATCAATTGGGAAATCTAATGACTCAATGAGTATTTTTCCCTTATAGAGTAATTTATAAGCTCCAAATAGAAATTGGAAGAACTCAATTTTGATTTTTCTAGAATTAGTTATGAATTTTCAAAGTTGATCCGAAAAACTGTGAATAGTAACTTTCAAAAGTTGAAAGTTTTCATTTTTAATCTTTTGGACTTTTTAAGTAAATTGAGGCTTCCTTTTGGTTCAAAGTTAATATATAATGAAGCTAAATGCAAGGTTAAGGTGTGTTACAAGGTCACCCATCCTTACACTACTTCAGGGCGGTCACGCTTAACTGCGGAGTTATCATAAAATTTCTTATGCTGAGTCAGGTCTGACTTTGGGTTATCCAGCCCATCAACATCAACTTTTCCGCCTATTGGCATCATCTTTTTCCGTACTTTCTATCTGTGGGCTCAAACTCAACTTTTGACTATTGATTTGACCCCTTTTTATCTAATGACCATATTGCCCTTGGTCTTTATACTTAATGACATTTATGTCCCTGGCTTACATTTTTAGTAATTTCAAAGCCTTAGACTAAATTGACCAGGGTCTCTTTGGTCCATTGACATCTTCTCTTTATGTACTTTTATTTTTGGGCTTTATCTTATCTCATAGCTATCAATTTGACCTCTATTTCAATTTACAGAAATGGTGGATATTATAGTGCTTAAGTTTGTTTATGAAGCTTTCGGAGTAAAAAATTTGAAACCTACTTCAGTGGTACTCCAATTAGCGGATAGGACAATTAGGTATCCTGATGTGGTGGTAGAGGACATTTTAGTGAAGGTTAATGACTTATTTTTTCCAGCTGACTTCTATGTGCTTGACATGTCCAACGAGTTTATGCGTGAATCTTCCTTAATTTTGGATAGACCCTTCATAAGGACTGCTAATACTTTTATTAGCATGAAAGAAGGTAGCATATCCATGGAAGTAGGAGAAAGTAAGATCCATTTTAATATGTACAAAGCCATAAATCACCCATATGGGGACTATTCTCTTCTGAGCATTAATGCCATTGATATTGCTGTTGATGATGCATGTGCTGATATAGACTTTAAAAAAGAACTTGCATGTTCATATATTTTACCATGTGCATCACATTCTGAAAAAGATTTGTTGTTCCCTTTTGAACCTCCTGATCCACCCTTATGTTCTTGCAAAACACTTGAAACATGCACTCATATTCTGTCGTTGATAGCATGCTTTCCATGCCACATGTAATATCCATAAATTTCTATGCTAGCTGAATGAAATGTTAATCCGATAGCTAGGAATGAAAAGAGAAATCAGAGGTAAATAGTACAGAAAGAAAGATTATAGGCCGCAAGTCGAAAGGATAGACTTGGTTTAGTACAAGGAGTTCCGTAAGAATTCCAGAATTAAGGAAAATTGCCCAGAGTGATATGAGGATGGGAAAACTTCAGGAAAGGGACCCATACATCATTTAATAAAAGACCAAGGACATAAAGGTCTTTTAGTATCCAAAGTAAGGGCAAAAGAGTAATTTTTGAAAAAGTAGAGAAAGTAAGGGCAAAATGGTAATTATGAGAAAGTTAAAGGGCATTTTGGTCATTTGACAAAAGAAAAGTCAAAGTCAAAAGTCAACCAGTTGACCAAAATGTCTGAAAAATTTACATATGCCCAAAAGATAGATCTCTACACACCGGTCGCAATGACGTAACACGAATTTTCCAAATTCGGACCCGATCTCCGTCTGTGGAATTTTGAAGGGTAAAAGAGGAAAAATAATTATTTGAAATATCAGGAGCTCTTCAAAAA
>JANTPZ010093867.1:0-35938 GCA_025593235.1 Vachellia pachyceras
GGTGTGGAACAGCACGGCGAATTCGAATTATACCAACCCGGATTGCCGTGTTTGGAACAATAATCCCAATGTGCTGTGCTACGACTGTAATGCATGCAAGGCTGGGATGGTGCAAGACACCAAGACTCAGTGGAAGAAGACAGCTAAGGTTAACATAATATTCCTCATCTTCCTGATTATTGTCTACTCCATTGGCTGCTGCGCTTTCAGAAATAACAGGAGGGACGATTGGAAGTGATAGTATTCTATTAGGCTCAGAGAATCAGAATAAACGTAATTAGCATTTGGATGGATCAAGCGAGTTTCTCTGTGTTTCAGTAGTATGCAATATGCTATGCTTGCTGTAAATTTCTCTACCTTGTAATAAATTTCCTATTGTTACTTTGGTGTGCAGTAGTCTTGATCTTCTTCTACCTCTTAACTTGATCGCTCTGCGGAGCTTGTTATCTTACATTTGTTTTTGTATATGCATTGTTACTTTGGTGCAAGGCATCTTGTTAGTCTAAAAGTATTCCACCCACAAGTGCTGGAGTGTAGTGGTTAGTGCGGCTGACACCCCAGGGGTCGAGAGTTCGATCCCCTCTCGACCCCTGGGAGCAACACTTGGAGGTAGAGGTAACCCGCCCTTGGTGCAAAGCACCTTAAAGGGGTGCGTCACGTGTATTCCTCGCTTTGGATTAGTCGGTTGGCCTGGGTTACCTGATCCAGTTGAAGAAGGCTAGGGACTCAGGAAAAGACGCTGGATATTGGGGGGTTCCGGGTGTGGCCAAAATGTCCACTTGCCTGTTGTTCAAAAAAAAATAAATAAAAGTATTCGTGGGAGGGTTGAATTGCCTTTTTGAAAATTATGGGTATGCGCTACGGAGTACCCTTTCAGGGATATTGTTGATGAAGTCAGAGCACTCCTGAATAGGGACTGGCATGTGATTGTTAAACATGTCCCAAGGGAAGGTAACACTGATGCAGACTACCTTACTAAACTTGCTCACGATATCTATGGCAACTATTGTGTTTTTGATAACCCGCCACCTCAGTTTAATGAGGTTGGTGGTATCAGACTTCTAGGGGATGATCCCTTGTTGTAATCTTTTGACTGTTTTAGTGGTTTCCAGTATTTTACTCAAAAAAAAAATTATGGGTATAATATTAAAGCATAATATGGCCCACATGAAATAAATCATTTATGAGTACAATAGTAAAGCATACTACGGCCCACATCCACATACATTTGTATTTATGATGGTTCCAACATTTATTCTCTACCTTTTTTTTTACACATTTATTCTCTATCTTGATGGCTTTCAAGTATAGGAATGGCCGAAATATTTCCTATTCCCAGGGTAGTGGGCTTCTGACCCAAAATCTCGGGCCCCACCATCCATATTCCCAACTTTCCATTCCACCTTTTTTTTATATAATGTACCAAAAACACATAAGAAAGTTTTTGGTGAGTTGTTGCGTAAGGATAGACTCAAAAAACGTTTACGGATATACTTACAAATTGACCACCAATAAGGAATTCACATTGGAATTCACGATCTTGTAGTTGAATCAATTCCTTATCAATTAAATCAACACTTTTATTTTTTTAAAAAAAATAAATATATCTGCTAACGTTAAAAATTAATATGATCTAGCCTAAGGAGAGGGACTGTATTTCCTTAATGTTAGGGAGTTCATCTAGTTTAACTGATAAAAATGGGTTAAATGTAATTGTTAAGATAAAACATTAATATGATTTAGCCTAAGGAAAGGGACTTTATTGGATGCTAGTAAACCTTTTCAAAAAGTTCGATACTTTTGGTGACCGAATTTAACTTAAATATAACCAAAATTTTATGGCAATCAAGGAGTGATCTTGATGTCTGATACATGTGATAAAAGTGCTTCTTCCAAATCTGTTTTGCAGCTTATCTCATCATTCTGACCATTCAGGTGTGCCTCTTGTTTCACCCCTTCAACTTCTTCGGCCTTACCCCATAGCACTATGTACAAACCAATTATCACTGCAACACCTCCTATGAAGCTGAGCAATAATGAAGAATAATAGCCATTTAGTGATTAATTATTCTAAATGAAACTAAAAAAGGGAAAATTAATGAAAAGTCACTGTTTAAAAAATTTTATTGATTAGAAGAAACTAATATGTTTTTTACACGGAAACTACGGGCTAATCTGCAGAATTTTATGTATGGAAAGTACTCATTCTTCAATTTAGGTATTTCTAGTCAATAAAATTTTCAAATAGAGATTTTTCATTAATTTTTTTTCCAAATAAAAAGGTGCATTAATTACCTTCCAACATATAACTCTTCATGTAGGAATGTAGCAGAAATCGTGGCCGTGATGACTGTGCATAAAGGGTTGAACATTGCGCAGAACAAAGGGCCTCTTTTTGAGATGGTCCAGCTTTGAATGAAAAAGCTTACAGCTATTCCAATTCCCTATTAAAGAAAGAAAATAAAAGGCAGTTTCTACCGTTTCTTAATTACTAATAATTGAACATAAGAGATCATGTTAATCTTGAAGGAACCTGAGACTTACTGCATACAAGCAACTTGAATATTCTAGTACTGAATTTAGAATCCATGCTTGAGGATCTTTCTCAACAATAAGTGTGAATATGGCTGATTGTATTGCTGCCATTAGACACATCCAAAAAGTTGAAACTACATGATCTGGACAGCTTGAAGATACCGGTATCTGTTTTAAATATTAGTTTTTAGATTCTCATGGATACAAAGTAAGATTACTCAAATAATCAAGTTATAGAAAGATCAATGAAAAGTTCCTATTTAAAAATTTTATTGGTCAAGCTGAAATAATAAATTGAATGTTTTATACACAGAAAGTATCGATCTTCGAATTAGTTCCTTCTAGACAATAAAATCTCTAAATAGGGATTTTTCGCTGGTTTTCCTTCAAAGTTATCTAGATCCAGTTTCTTTAATTGGGGGGAAACCTGAATATACCTGCATGATCATCCAAAATGACCAAAAGATGCTGCTTGCCAAGAGAAATACACAACCAAGCAGCCAATGGTCATCATCATGTAAGCCAAAGGCTTGTTTAGAAAGAAGGAACTAACTGTAAGTGTAACAGTTTCTGTCCTTTAAGCAAAGCCATGATTATGGCTCCACCAACACATAATACTGTTCCGGCTATCTTGGCTAAACTTCTCAAGCTTCTTACATCCATTTTCTCCAATCTAACCCATTTATATGTGATCAAAGCAAATAATCACAGTTAGAGTTTTAGTATCAGATATAGACCAAACTAAAAAATCTGAATCCTCTGTTTATTAAATGTTTCCAAGTTGCTTAATTAACAGAGACAAAGGAAATTACCCGAAAATTGTTGCAAGAATGAAGGTTACTGCTGGTATTAGATTACTCATGGCAGTTGTCACGGTAGAAGATGACAAATGTAAACCTTCAAAATAGGCATTCTGATTTGCAGTTACTCTGTAAAACAAAGTCATATATGCTCCCAGTAATAAGTTCCATCAACCCTTGTTACAGTATCAAATGCGCAGTAGTGAAGTATCCATACTTGGGGGAATAATAGATTGATCCAACTTACAGAAGGAGAGATGAACTTTAAATGTTAGAAGTGTTGTTACTGAAGAATAGTTTGGCCACATAAATATGTTTGAAACGTTTTCTGTAAAAAGCTACCATCTTTTGTATCTCCTTGTGCAACTGATATGACAACACCACCATCACCAAACGTTATCTCACTATGTTTGAATGAGCACGCTGCCATTAAACTTTATCAATATACTCTTTGGATAACTTGTCACTGAAGAAAGCTATTGGATGTATCATGGAGAAAGTTAACTTGAACAGTTGAGTCCGGTGAAAATGAGTAGATGGAAGGCTAAAAATAACACTCAATAAGGTTATTAAGTGATTATCTATAACTATTTTATGAATAAAGGTTTCATCAGCAAGAACACCATTTTACTTCAAAGAGTATCAACAGTAATAATAGGAGTATTTGTGAGTATCGTTCATCTGACAAATCTTACCCAATCAAGGAGGTGGCAAACATCAAGGACAAGCTCTTAAATCCCAGTGAAGCCTTGAAAGAATTTTTCCTGAGGGAGAAACATCATATCGAACATATAAAAGCTGAAGGCGTTCAATTAATTATTATTTCTGGTGATAAACTGAAAAAAAAAAAATTATAGTGAAGTACCTGTTGGAGGATAAAGCAAATGGAGCCATAGCCAAGGTGGCAATAACTTGCCTGTAAACAACAAAGACTCTGGTGTTCATCCCATGCAAGAGAGCAGAACGAGTGAAGATGGCAAGAACTGCATAATGAAACTGTAACCCTATCATAGCCATAGCAGGAACATAAGCTCTTAATCCACCACCACCCATATTTATTTTTCTCCGATAATGCTTCAACACCAACAAACTATAACGTTAAAGGAAGAAGCAACACAGTATATTAGGTCTTAAAGATAAGGCTGTGATTGCTAGGTTAATGTGGGAGATGGAAGATGACGAGGAAGATGAAATGGGAGATGTACATTACAGATAGGCCAAATATAACGTATATATAAATGGAAGCTTCCAGTAGGGAGATAAAGTAGTACTAAAAATTTGTGATTGTGTGACGCGGAGACAGTTGTTGTTGTGGAGGCTAAAAAAAAAAAAATTAAATGAGCAATAATGATTCATAATGTACCAACCAGTTGGCACCTTCGTGCTCTGTACGGAACTTGGCGTCGCACATATATCCTAATCCAAATCATCCAATCACCTGCTTCACGGACGAGATCGGTTCTCCACGTCGACAATGGTTGGCTCCCCTCATATATATATATATATAAGTATGTATTTATATATGTATGTATTTGGGCAAAGTCACTATTGTGGATGCATCTCTACCTAAAGATTAAAACTTGATAGTAAAAACTCATTTTGTTGAATGATTAATGGGATGATTAATTTGGGCCCTTGTAGGCTTAACTCATATTGAACACCTCCCTTGGGTCTTTTTTGAGCGGTGTTATGAGTTTGAATCTTTTACTGGGAGTTCTGAAACTGTATTACTGATGGGAAGGAAGACAGTGAAAAATTCTGAACTACGTGAGCGTTTGGGATGCAAAGAAAGGAAGAAGAAAATTATAGATTTAAAAAACAATTAACTAATAAAATACCCAAAACGCCCTCAATTAGTTCTTCTTCGGAAAAAATTCAGTTCCCTCATCCTTTTCTCCACTCAACTTCGATGAGCCCTTCCCTATTGATCCGGCATGAATATCCAAAACCAGAGCGGCATTCCCTCTAATACCATAATCTTTCTATTTTGACATTAATACCTACTTAAGTTCTTTTTATTACATAAAAGAGTAATCATTCAGTATCTATTTTAGTATATTCCTCTACGACCCACCCATTTCCATGTATAAAAACTAATCTTTTATTCTTTTTAATTTTGATTAGTTGCAACACAATTTCTGTAGTTTTGATTTGGTTGTAACTTATTAATGACTTTAACAATTTTATAATTTGATTTACATGTTTTAAAAAATAAAATCATATCTACAATAAATATAATGAGGGATTAAATTATGAAATTATTAAAATTATAATGACTAAATTGAAGTGAGTCAAAATTCATCAAATTAGTTACAACCGAGTCATCAAATGATGAATTTCCCCATATTTATATATATATATATATATAATATCATATTATATAATTAGATATGGAAAATTATTAATGACGAAGGTCTGAACTTTAATTTGGAACACGTTGTCTATGTCTGGCAGCATGCATGACTCACCATAA
This sequence comes from Vachellia pachyceras, assembly GCA_025593235.1. Lineage (NCBI taxonomy): Eukaryota > Viridiplantae > Streptophyta > Magnoliopsida > Fabales > Fabaceae > Vachellia > Vachellia pachyceras. Next base: position 5,809 of record JANTPZ010093867.1, read on the forward strand.
CAAGGCTACCATGTGGCTGTGTATCAAATGGATCCAAAGGAAACTGACTCGAAAGAAAGATGCTTTGTCTTCTATCGACCTTCAGAAATACTTTAATTGAAGATGAATACAGTTGATTCTGGATTTCAATATTTGAAAATAATTACTATCCCACACTTTTTTTTGGGGTTTGGGGGCATATTCATATTAATTTTGAGATGCCATATGTAAAATTCGCTGAGTCAGTTGTTATGGAACTGTAATTTTTTCAAAGAAAAAACATTCAAACGTGTTTGTATTTGAATTTTCACCAAAAAGGAGAGGGCGTAAACACATAATGTATAAAATTTTCTACACTCTATAGCAACATTTAATGTAGTGCTTATCTTTGTGTAACTTTTTGTTCAAAGATTTGTTCTTTTTTTTTTTTGGCGTCAAGGAAATTATAGCCAAGATATAATAATTCAATGTACAGGCCCATTAGACAATCTCATTTTGGGCCTAAACATTACCCAGGTTTGTTCCAGGCGTTATTAGCCCAATTCATATGACTATGATATAATGCCCCGGAAACAAAAAGGATTAACTCCACCAATGGGCACTTGGTAGAGTTGGCAAAGGCTACTACCAGCATTCCTCAGGGTGGGGGTTCGAACCCTGGAGAGTGAAAGCCGCGATAATTAACGCAACCTCAAAGAGGTTGTCCCATCGGTACCTCACTACCACCGTAAGGTCTCCTCACGGGGGTTCGGATTAGTCTGGCGCGGGCAATGAACCTAGGATTTCCCAGAATACCGGATGGTTTATACCAAAAAAGGATTAACTCCTCACAATTTAGTGAGCTAATGTCCAAATTCTTGTTGTAAGAGGTGTCTTCATATAGTGTTTGACATTGCCTCAAAATTGATTGGTTTCAATTGGAGAATATGTGTTTTAACGAAAAAGAAATATAATGTCCTTTATGTGTGAACAATTAATGTTCGATTCTCCACTAGAAATGTGCTTCATTTAACACTCAATATTACTTCTAATAGAAAAATGTGTTAAGAAAAAAAATAAAATTACCTGTAATAAAAAAATACACATCCATGCATAAAAAGGGGGAATTGGGGATGAGTCCCCAATTGAAAAATTAATTTGCCATAAGGACCTAACCAAAAATGGACTTGAATGAATGGATAAGATTTGTAGAAAAATATAAAACCACTTTTAAAACATTGTGGAAGCCCAGTTGCATATTTTTCACTTCGCTATTTACATTTTACAAAATGGCAAATATACAACTTAACTTCCGCAAATTCGTAAATGTACAAAGTGAAAAAATATGTAATTGAGCTTCCTACATATATGCAACTGAGTTTCTAGATATGCAAGTGAGCTTCTACGAAGGTGCAAAATGGTAAAGTGGAAAATAAGCAACTGTACTTCTTATATATGCAACTAAACTTCAAAGATATGCAAGTGAACTACGAATGTACTAAATGATAAATATGCAACTGAGCTTTTCAAATATATAAGTGAGCTTCTACAAAAATCAAATAGCAAAGCGAAAAATATGCAACTGAGCTTTCTACATATGCAATTGAGCTTCCATAAAAGTTCATAATGATAAATATGCAACTGAACTTCACAAATATGTAATTAAGCTTACAAAATGTGCGAAGTGGAAAAATATACAACTGGTTTCCACAATGTTTTAAGAGTAATTTTACCTTTTCTCTCTTTACCCAAATTCTTATGTCCCATCAATTCTTTAATTGAGAATTTATTCTCAATTTTTTCCTAAAAAATGTCAATTTTTTCCATTTTATTTCTAATTTCTTTACCAAGTTAGCTCCATTTTATTCCCAATTATTTCTAATTTTTTCCCATTTTATTTCTAATTTTTTCCATTTTAATTAAAAATGTGCCATATCCTTTTTTTTCCAACTGAAATTTGTGTTATCTATATGTATACATAGGATGGGAAGAGTGCTAGAAGCTAGGTCATATTTTGATTGTTTAAAAAAATTTATTTACTCTCCAAAAGTATGTTAATAATGTTTTTTCGTAAAATAAAATAATATTCTTTATATATTAACTGTGAATTATTTAAAAGTACTTCTTTACCGTCTTTCTAAACGGGAACATTATATAACTTGTAAAAGGTTGATGAGAAAAGATAGGATTATTTTCAAAATACAGATATTTTCGTGTTGAAAGTCAAACTGAATATAGCCAATATTGTTGACTATTCTACTAATTTCAAGATTCGTAACAGATATTGATTACATTTATTTATATTCATGTGATGTGAGGTACAAGATGAATCCGAGGGGTCACTTTGTGACGCAGGAATCGTTTAGTTGAATTACAAAATCTAGGTTTTGAAATATAGGTTTTCTCTTTTCTGATTTCTTTTTCATACTTTTTCATATTTTCTCTTTCATACTTTTTCTTTCTTTCTTTCTCTTTCTTACTTTCTTTTTTCCTACCCACTTTTTTACCTCGGAATCCGTAAAAGCTATAACTTCCTAAACATAAATTACTTTTCAAAACCTAGAGTTTACCTCAAAATCTGTGAAATATAGGTTTCAAAATAGCTTCCAAACAAGCTCGCAGTGGTTGGAAGTTGGCTGATAGATTTTAGGTATGTTTGGTAAAGTGATGGTAAAAATCAAGCAAGTTCAACAATATTTTTTCATAAAACGAAATAATCTCCTTCATATATTTATCTCGATTTACGTAAAAGTATTTCTTAACCGTTTTTCCAAACGGGTACACTGTGCATAATTATGAAACCTTTTTCCTAATATTCACGCAAGTCAAGATAAAAAACATATCAAAATTCGTAAAAACATATTTAAATCTGTAAAAAGCATATCGATATACATAAAATAATCTCGAAGTCCGTAAAATGTCTCGAAATTAGTAAACTCATTTATCCCAATAAATTTCGGAACGTGTGAACTATTTTTTTGCCATGGCCTGATAAATAGTATTTAAACTTGACATCTTCAAAAAAATATCCTAAAAATAAAAAAAATTCAAATTCTATAAATGAATACCGTAATTAATGCATTTTTTTTGTGTTGCCCATTTCCTGCTTATTTTTTAGTCCCGATTTTTATTTTCTGCTTGCTTTTTAACTTTATTTGTTAATAAGTTGGCATGATTTTTTTGCAAGACAAAACTTAAGTCCATTTAATTAAAGGGTTAAAGCTTACCTATGTATTTTTTTCAAGTTCATGTAGCATACTGAAGTATTTTATTGTGTAATGCATCCACATATTAAATTATTTTTTGTAACTAACATCCCATAGTATTTTTTATATACGTCTAGCATTTTAAAATATTTTAGGTGTATCACCAACACCAAGCACAAAAAATATTTTAAGATTCTATACACACCTAAAAAATTCTTTGAATGTTAGATACATATATAAAATAGTTAAGAACACTAAAAGCAGCTTAACTCTTATTTATATTCACTAAACTTATTAGCTTTCCACTCAAATTATACATGTATTTTTTAATAATGAAAATTTATATGAATTTTAATTTTTTGTTAATCATGTTATAAATAGTCTATAAGTCCGTTTGGATAAGTGATGACAGAAGTAACTTTTTGATAAAGTGATTTTTAAAAAGGAAGGTATGGTAAAAGTTAGAAGATGTGATATAATATATGTTTGAATTGTAAGTAATATAAATAAATTTTTGTGAAAATAAAAAATTATTTAGATAAATGTTTGAAAAATAAATTTTGGTAGAAAATAACATGAATTTCATTACATGCATGAATAATATAATTTTAAGAGAAACGTTACAAATTAAATTATGAAAACTTTAATATATTGTTGAGAAAAATTTGAAAAAAACTAAGACAATAAATTAAATAAAATAATGTTATCAATATTTATAATTAAATTTTAAAAGCGTAGTTTAAAAAAAAACACCTCTTTGAGATACATGTAGTAAAAAGCACAGAAACTGTTAAGTTTATTTGTTTTTTAATTTAAAAAGATAGACACTAATTATATGAGGTTATATCGGCGAAATCGAATCCATGATTTGTCAGTTGAGATATACATACTGCTAGACTACAAGATACTAGGAAGAGATAAAAAGGTTTCTGGATCCGCTCACCGTAACACAATGTATCATGTACGGATGACTCAGACCCTTCCCATTCGACCCTTGTATAATTGCATGCTTCTATTTTATATTCCGTCCCAATAAATGCAGGAATTCATCATTTCGTCTATTTCAGGAGATTTTATTTAATATATTTATAAGTCATTTCATTAAATTTTTTTGTATAAATGTACAATGTTATCCTTTATTTATTATATTAATTTGTGTTGTTAAGTTTTTCATGTAAATTTTATCCTTATATTATTACTCATATAAGATAAATTTAAAAAGTTGTTTAATTTTAATGATGGTTAACATGGTTTAAAATTTTTATTAATTTGTATTGACATGTTAAAAGTGATTTATAAATAAGACTAAGTGTGTGTTTGGGAATTTCGTTAGAAGAAAGGAGTTTACTGATTTCTATATGGTTTTACGGATTTCAAAATAGTTTTTATGGATTTTTACATATTTTGATATGGTTTTATCTCTGCTTATGTGCACCGTTGGAAGAATGAAGTTCCCAAACAAGCACTAAATAAGTATATGAAATTCATGGATGACACATGGGTAAGAGACATTGGACGGATGGTTCTCCACTTGTTTAGGCAACATGTTTTAGAGGCTATACAAGGCAATTAATTGTTAGTTATCTAATAATAAATAATCTAAATATTTTGCCCAAAAATAATTTGGAGCCTAAACATAGTATTTCATATATCTAATAGTTATTCTCTTCTTTAAATCAAAGCTTATAAAGTAACTGTGTTGTTTGTCACATATGAGGTTTGGTTAGCTCGTTTGGGCAACTAAAATCCATTCCTGCTCTTACCGAGACAAAATTCCTCTCACATATTTACTTCAGAATCTGTGTCCGTTCTTCCAACGGGTTATGATCGTTTTTTCGTGGACATATCATATTCTTCATCGATCCGTTCTGGAATAATAATTTTTCAAAATTTGCAAAAAAGCATTTGAAACGGTTTTTTAAGGGACAAAATATGTTTGAAATATATTTTCAACTAATTAAAAAAACAAAATAAATGATTTTCAATAAATGCTATCAGAATTTTGAATTATAAAAATTAAAAATTTTTTATAACATAATATAATATTTGAAAATACGTGTTAAAATTGTGTTTTGGTTATATAAAATTTTTTGGTGAAATAAATGTTCAAATAATTCTTATACTAAATAGGGGTATTTTTATCAAAAATAAAGTTTACAGTCAAACTTAACAGTTAACTAATGGTTCAAATGTTACATCTTAATTTCAAAGAGGTTTATATGAGTTTTCAAAATAGAGGGAATGTATGCATAATTAAAGAAAAGTTGAAGGGACCCATCATCCATGAGTTCAGCTGGCAAATGATTGGGCTGGTACTCTCACCTTATAGGGAAAGGGTTCGATTCTGGGAGATGCCACTTTATTGTGGTTTCAATCGTGACGTTTGTGGAGACATCACCACAGTTAAGTGAAGCTGAATGTCCTACCTGTCATGTACATGGTAGATTGAAAACGGCCCTAATGGATCATGAGTTGAGTACCATGCCCTTGGATCGTGGGTGAGCCCAACCCCTTTAAAAAAATTTTCACCAAAAAAAGAAAAATTGAAGGGTGTTTAGAGTATTTCACTCAAAATTTTATGACTTTTCAACTTTACCCTTTTCAATATACCACTTCATCTAAAAAAAATTGTATATTAATATTCAAAATTGTATATTAATATAATGATGTGATTTATAATAAGTAAATAACAATTTATTTATTTTATAAATAGGACCACAAGTGGATTTTATTCCCTCGTTGAAAATTGAGTATGACGTATTCAAGAATAATATAATTAATGTGCACAAACTCTTAAAAAATGATTTATAGGTGGCATCTAAAAAAAAGAAAAGTGATTTATGATGATATCATATAAAGTGGAGGGAGCACGTTTTAAATATTTGCACAATAGAGCAAGGCAATCTAACTCAAAACAGGTCACTCCATGTGCTGCCACTCTATATATGATCGAGCTTAATAACTAATACCAAACCAATATTAAATGTAATTGGACTACCACTCCAATTCAACCCAATAGCCTCCTCCTTAATTAATTACACTCCAAACCTCAGCAGCACATATTTTACAACCTCACCAGCTTCAATTTACAACTTCAGAAGCATTCATTTACAACCTCAATTGGAACTATTTTGTAATTTTATAAATGTTTAAGACCATTTTGTATTGAAGACAAATGTTTGGGACCATTTTATAATTAAGTATCTTATTTGAGACCTGAGAGTCATTCTCCCTGTATTATATTCACACAAGTTTATGTAAGCATTTGGTTGCTCGTCTAAATCCAATTAATCACATCCTTTCACAGCGCATCATCTTGACTTTCAATTACATCAAATCACATCTTCATTTGTATCATTAATTATCCCTTGTTTATCTTAATTTCTTCAACCTAATTGTGACATATATGAGAGTGTTTGTTTAGGAAGAAATACGTTTACAGATTTCGAAAAGAATTTATAGAATCAAAAGGAATTTACGAAGTTCGAGATGATTTTTATGAACTTCGAGATAATTTTTATGGATTTCAAGATGATTTTATATTGTTTTGCGTGCACTGTTGGAAATAAAAAATTCCCAAACAAGCACTTTAGGAATTCCGTTGGGAGAAAGGAGTTACGGCTTACAAGGTGATTTTATGGATTTCGAGATGTTTTTACAGATTTCGAGATAGTTTTATCTTGACTTACGTACATAGTTGAGAAAATGAGTTCCCAAACAACACATTATATGAATGCAATGAAATAAAATAAAATGTAACTCCAAATATCATTAACCGGTCTTAATATTTAACAATTTTTTAACTTTATCCATACGTAGTATCATAACCAACACATAATTGGGTCCGTTTGGGAAAGCAGTGGAGAAGCGCTTTTACCATTTACGAGGTAAATATGTGAAAGAGATTATCTCATTTTATAAAAAAAATATTATTAAACGTATTTTTAAATGTTTAGAAGATTTGTCAAACACGCAATTGTTAGAAGCATATCTCAATGTCAAACCGTCCAGTTTTATTTCTATTATTTATTTTAGGGAAAAGGTTGGCCAGAAGTTAGGAGCACTTAGGAGCTTTAGGGACCTATAGGCTAGAAGATTGATTCCGGTTTGGTCGGCGGAATTGAATGGGATGGAATTAAATTGAATTGAAATTTTTTAACGGGTGACATTAACATATTTGGTGATTGAAATTTATTGTTTGATTTGATGAAAATTATATGGTAATTATAGAAAATGATGGATGATTTCCCATTATATTCTTGAATATGAGTTGAAACATGAAAACATTAGGGCAAAAATGTTGCGTGCAGCCATTGAGGTTTGAGGGAGCTAGGGCAGAGCTGTCTTGTGCATCCATGGAATGGAATAAAATGCTGATATGCTATTTTACAGTCATTTTCAACATATTTTTTATAATTAAGGTGAAACCCTAAATATTTTTAACCATATCTTAAAATTCAACAATTTTTAATATAGAAAAATCTCTAATTTTCCTTTTAGTTTCTCGATTTTCATTGAACCAAATGGCGTTAAGGAGCTAGAATAAGAGAACACTTACTGGCAAAAAAATAGAATAAGAGAATAGTTAAAAGCGATTTGTTGGGAAAATTTATATTTCACAAGTTGAAAATGGTGGTACAACAGGGAGACGAACTTCTCCTTTTCCTTCACTTCTTTGTCTCTCATTTTCTTTATTTATGACCATTAGATCAATATTAAATGACCCATATTTATTTTTACACAAAATATATTATTTTAATTTCTCCATTGGAGCATTAATTTATTCATATCAAAACTTAATTTAAATATTTAAATTTAATTAATTATTTTTCATACAACAGTTTGAGAATACTTACATAAAAACCAATCTTCAATGTTGATCTAGTAATTGTAAACAGATAAGAGGATGACTATTTTACCATTAGTTAATATATATAATATCAAATTAATAAAAAAATAGAAAAAAAAAAGGAAGAGAGTTAACTCCCATGCTACTCATCCCGTTTACGTCAAGCATGCATCAATGATAGAAAAGAAGACAAACCACAGGCTGAAACAAGAATAAAAATTAAGGGCAACTCGGTCTTTAACACTTTTCTTGGGGAGATTGAAAATCGAAAACAATTTTCTCTCTTAGGTGCTGGAAAGTTGGTCTCCATTGAAAATTGAGTTCTTAGATTATCTATGTGCAAAATATGGGGGAAAATTGGGACTTTCCTTTTTTTAAATTTTCAGCAAAATAAATAGAGGATAAAATTATACATTTATTTAAAAATTTAAAGATAGACCTGTAAATATGGCCTAAAAATTCATTTTATCTACCCTATAAATAAAATCAAAGGAGTAAACATTACTTGGTTTTCATGTGATCTATATTATGAATAAAATAATTATTTTAGAAGTGATTTATGTTGTTAAGTGAACGAAGTATTCTTGAAATAAATGTAAAGTTGAAAAAGATAATTATTTTGAGACAAAGTTGACAAGCGAGCGACTCTTCGTATGAATTGATTAAATGCGACTTATTATGATAATCAAAATATATCAATGGATTTATTATTGTGGGTTTGTAATAAGTGCATGAGGCTGGTTATAGCTGTGATGCTATTGGGCAACATGCAGAAGAAGAAGACCATTCCAGCTGTGCCGAGTGACTGCACTGAATAACTCGTCGGAGGCTGCCTATCGTATCCTCATTTCTGTCCTCTTCTTTATGACCAACTGCCCATTCCTTCCGACCAACCGGCCACATCCTCTGAACTACTTGATTATTATATTATCAATATATATAAATATCATATAATAATTATTACACAATAAATACCAGTGAGAAAGTTCATAATGGAGGCCTAACTGTCTTGGAATTGGATTCCAACTCTTAGATCCCCCCCCAAAAGGAAAAATACGCCTATAAATAAAAATCCTTACTTCAGCAAGTATGGCAAAAAAGTCACACCACCCAACCACTTCCTTTGCTTGAGAATTTATTCTTTTGCTTCCAACTCTTTTCCCGTTTCTCTTGAGATTTTGATAAGCAAGGCTGGTTGTGCACCAGCTTATATGTTGAGTTGAATTCGATTGCTTTACCGACAAGTTATTATACATAAGGATACATATTGTTGAAGATTTTCTCCGTAAAATGAGTGCTCCTTTAGCAGCTTGGCCATGGGAGAACTTAGGCGTATTCAAGGTGTTTATTTATTGCTCTTCCTTTATCTGATTTCTTTGTTTTCTTGTTGATTCCCTTTTGTTTCTGTTGTTACAAACTGTTGGTGGTATATTAACTTGGGTTTTCGTTATGCTTCTGGGTTAGTATCTGTTATATGGGCCACTTGTCGCAAAAGTTCTGCATCAAATGTTTAACGAAGAACACATCAACTCTTCATCATCAAGCTGGTGCCTTCATTTACTCATATTGTGCGCTCTTCGAGGTTTGGTCCATGTGTTATGGGGCTCTTATGGCAATATGCATTTTCTGACTCGAAACCGTCGAATCCTACAACGTGGGGTTGATTTCAAGCAAGTTGACAAAGAGTGGGACTGGTAAAGATCGAATAAGAGAAATTATAATTAACTGAAATATCATCGTTGAAATTGGTTTTTGTATGGACAGATTGGAGTTTTAGTGTTCTTCATTTTTTCCCCTCTGTTTCTGCAGGGATAATTTCCTAATCCTTCAAACATTAATTGCTTCCATGATCTTCTACATGTTCCCGTTCCTTCAAAATCTTCCTGTTTGGAACATGAAAGGCTTAATTGTTCTTCTGGCTCTCCATGTGGGAATTTCAGAGCCACTTTATTATTGGGTTCACAGAAAGTTTCACAGCGACTATCTTTACAACCATTATCATTCATTTCACCATTCATCCCCTGTACCTCAATCATTTACAGGTAAGATTCTTCTGATCTTTTGAAATTGAATCGTACACACACACACACACATCCAGCTTCTCGTGTTCCTCAATATCTGTCTAGTTCAACTTGTTTTAATTTGCTTCAGCTGGAAATGCAACGCCTTTGGAGCATCTTGGTTTGACAGCAATCATCGCAATTCCGATCCTTGGGACTTGCTTTTTTGGATATGGATCAGTGGGATTGATCTATGGCTACTTGTTGATGTTCGATTTTCTGAGGTGCTTGGGCCACTCCAATGTTGAAATTCTTCCACATGAACTGTTTGACAAATTTCCCTTTCTCCGATACATGCTATATACACCCACGTAAGTTTCCTTATTTTCTGCTATATACAATCTCAAAAATCTTCAATTTTACATCCCTAAGTTTTTTATAATTGTGTGTATAAATATTTACTTGTTCTTTTGTTTTATGCAGATATCACTGCCTACACCATACTGATAAGGACACTAATTTCTGCCTCTTCATGCCTCTTTTTGACGCACTAGGAGACACTCTTAACGACAAATCATGGGAATTGCACAAGGAATTCAGTTCAGGTTGGTATATATATAATCGGGTTTCATATTATTAATAATTAGTTCATCTTGATTTCATAATACATATACTTATATGAAACTTTTGTGTGTGTTATACTAAAGTAGGGAAAAATGGGAAGGTACCAGATTTTGTTTTCCTGGCTCATGCAGTGGATGTGGCATCCTCTTTGCATTCTGCGTTTGTGTTTAGATCATTTGCTTCTTTGCCATTCACAATGAGGATGTTCATAGTTCCATTGTGGCCAATTGTTCTTATGGTTATCTTTGTCATGTGGGCTTTCTCCAAAACCTATTTACATAGTTTCTACTACCTCAGAGGTCGCCTGCACCAAACATGGGTGGTCCCTAGGATTGGTTTCCAGGTAGGTAGAGCTCAGAAAAATTTGTCTTTTCATCTTCTTTACTTAACTATGAATGATGCAAGAGGGGAAAAGGGAAGCTGAAGAATTTATGTTTTTTATTAATTGTGTTTTGGTGTTTTCACAGTATTTCTTACCGTTTGCTGCTAAGGGCATCAATAACCACATTGAGGAAGCAATCCTTAGGGCTGATAGAATTGGGATTAAAGTCATCAGCCTTGCTGCCTTGAACAAGGTTTGCATTTATGTGTTGTTCTTCTATAGTTAACACTTAACAGTAATGCATACACACATGAATCCATATACATGCATACATACTTATGCATGCAATGTATATGTTAAGATCTTAATTAACTTGGTTGAGGTATTATGTGGGCGAGGTGGTTGAGGGTTTTAATGCCCTATAAGTTTGATATAAATATCTGGCAAGTTCAGGACCCGTGTTTAAAGGAACAGTAGGTTCTGACAATGATGGAGTCAAATTCAAACTGTTCAGTGAAGAGGCGTATCATTCTGAAAAAGATATGGAAAACCAAGTAGACCTCTAGCATTGAATAACAGTCCAAGACAATCGTTTCAAAAAAAGAACTTTGATCCTTTCTGCCCAACAATGTGCGCAAGAATCTATTAGAAATTTTTTACTGACACGTTTGGCAATTTCAAAGTTAAAAACAGATAGTCAGTTTGAGAGAGATTATCTTGATTTACAGACGGGGAGATCAAATGCTCTCTCAAACAAGCAGAGTAATAGCCACGCAGTAAAAATTTGTGCAGATGGTTTCAAAATCTTGAAATAACATGGTGGGTGAGAAATGTGGAGTTAGTGTGAGTCCATCATTATTACAGTTAGCTAGCCTGAGTTTCAATGAAGCAGCATCAAGAAAAGAAGCCATTACATTTAATGAAGAAAAGAAAATTATCTATGGGTCAAACCAAAGAGTACATATACATTGAAGTGGTTCTAACTGTGCACAGGAGCATTGTTTAATGAAGTACTACTGTCTAGATCCAACATTTAATGCATTTCGTATGAGTATATTTTAACAGCAAATGAGTTTAATTTTTCAGCACCAAGAAGAGTTGGGATTGTTGCTTCCACATTAATTAACAAATAGTCACCATTGATGGCTTTGTTTGAACACAGAACGAATCTCTGAACGGAGGTGGGAAGCTGTTTGTTGACAAACACCCAAACCTTAGGGTTAGAGTTGTTCATGGAAACACTCTTACTGCTGCTGTCATCCTCAATGAAATCCCTCAACATGTCAATGAGGTCTTCCTAACTGGTGCCACCTCTAAGCTTGGAAGAGCAATTGCCCTCTACCTTTGCCAAAAGAAAGTCAGAGTCTTGGTAAGTACCATCTTACCCCGATTTGGTTCTGTTCTTAAGTCATCTACAGCATGTTGACCAAAACCAAGAAGAGACTTAAAGCTCAATAACTCAATCTGAAAGTTAACGAAGTTTTTAACTTTGCCCATAGATTAATCCTTTGAGAAGCCCTCTTGAATGAGGGCAATATGGGAAATACATAATAGATATACACTCTTCCGCCTAGTAATATAGGACTTTAGCGAGTTAATCTGGGTAACATATGATATATTTCTAATTTTTATCATTATTTTCTAATTACCCATAATGATACTCTTTTAACAATAATCAAGTAAGAGATAGAATTGAGAAATTGAGAAAGATAATTAAAATGTTTTAAGAAAAACGTTATATAAATTAATTTAACTAGCATCATTAATCTAATCAGATTAGAACAATATGTTTTACGTTTAGGATCGGAGGGGGTACCATACGATGCTTTACAAAAATGACCAAAAATCTCAAGCAAAATATTTTATAAGTATAAGATGGATTTATATTATATTTACTTATTTTGTGCTTGATATAAGACCCAACAAAGCGGATATTATATTAAGAAATCAATAATAAGTATTATACATACTATGCTTAGGTGTATAGGCAACGATTATTTTGTGATAGATATCTGACATGGAATTAATTTCATTACCTACCCACAGTTGTTAGGAAGTAGAAACTGACAATAACAACAACAAGAATAATAATTTATGTGAGATATGATGATGATAAGATGGCCAACCCTACCTCATGAGGGTCCATACGGGGGAGCCCATGTTTCTGTGTACAGCTAACATCAGTTCATACGCGGTGCATACACATGTGCTCAATCATAATAATAAATACACTGCCATCTTGAAGCCATTCACTTGCGCGTGGGTTCGTTTTGTCTTGTTCTTTCGAAATAGAGAGACATGGCCATAAGTAAAATATTTGAACTCAAATAATTACGGTTGCAGATGTTGACTTTCTCAACGGATCGTTTCAAGAGCATTCAAAGGGAAGCCTCTCGAGAACACCAAAGCTATCTTGTTCAGGTCACAAAATACCAAGCAGCACAACACTGCAAGGTATTATTAACTATAATATATAGTTTTGGTTGCTGAGGTGAACTTGTCATTAGTTTAACATTCTCAGAATTAGTAGTATAATATACTAACATTTGGTGACTGACAAATTTATATGCCATTAATGTACGTAAAATTGCAGACATGGATTGTTGGGAAGTGGATAACGCCGAGAGAGCAAAGCTGGGCACCAAGCGGAACACACTTCCATCAGTTCGTTGTTCCTCCTATATTACACTTCAGAAGAGACTGCACTTATGGCGATCTAGCCGCCATGAGAGTGCCTGATGATGTAGAAGGTCTTGGCTATTGCGAGGTAAGCAATGTGCCCTACCTATAAATTACTTAACTCCCACATAAACTTGGCCCACCATAAAGGCTTGTCATGTATCAACAGCCACCTACATATAACTTTCTTAAAAACTAAACCAGAACATGGGTTAATCCATTGACTGGTGTATGTACTATATCTGATACTCCCTCAGGTCCTAAGTATATATAGGAATCAATTGAAACAAGTGGGATGTTTTAACCTTAGATATAAGACATCAATCCTCTGTGTTTTATAAATTTGTAATTTTTTTAAAATGTCTGTATTGGTTGATTGATTGCAGTATACTTTGGAGAGGGGAGTGGTGCATGCATGCCATGCGGGAGGAATGGTTCATAGTCTTGAAGGATGGAGTCATCATGAAGTTGGAGCCATAGACGTTGAGAGGATTGATGTTGTGTGGAAAGCAGCACTCAAACACGGTCTAAGACCTGTCTCCTCAAACCCTTCTCTCATCAAAATTTGATCTCTCTCTCTCTCTCTCTCTCTCTCTCACTCACTCACTCACTCACCATCATAAGATGGAGAGATTACTTAACTTTGAAGCAACATTTTAATTAATGTGCATATGGCTCTCTTTTCTGTTTTGGAGGGTCATAATTAATTAAGAGGTAGTTTCAATTTTAGTATAATGTTTTGTTTCTTTCTGTTTTTTTAGTACTGTCATTGGTGATGCGATATTATATGTGTTTATATGTATTATGAAGTGAAATTTCGCTGGGTTTTGTTGCTTCTTCTCTCGATCCAGCTTCATACTTGTTAAACCAGTAATCAGCACTACTTCAAGGAAAACATGTACTGAAAGATACAAAGTCAGAAGCCCAAGGGACGACTAGTTAATTTTTACTTTCTCCTCAAGCCCCACACACACACACACACACACACACACTATAATGAAGAAGTCTAGATCTGAGAATGGCAAATAATGAGAGCTTTAAATACCTTAAATTCTAAACATGGGATTGAAGGACTTAGGTTCTGGTTCTTAATGCTGGTTTTTTTTTTTTTTAAAAAGCAATTTACCAAAATGCCGCTACATAGTTGGGGACATAGTGACTATTGACAATAAAAACTCAGTTGTAATCATCATTAAGGCAAAATTGATGAGAAATCTCTATTAAAAAATTTTATTGACTAGAAGGACATGATAATTTTAATTTTTCCCAAGTTCAAATACAAAAAAAAAAAAAAAAACAAGTGTCTAATTCTTTTGGATTTTATAACTCAAATAAAACACTAATTTTAAAATCAGGTTTTAGATAATTTGCAATTAAGCTTCCAATCTTTTTAGAAAAATCATTTTATAAGTGTAAGCCCTTCAGTGTCAGATTCAGAATCTAACGTCGCAGTCATTATTAATCAGCTCATATCTTCGTGAGCTTCATATCCGCAAAAGAAAGAATAGGAGATGACCCTCTGTCTTCATTCCAGAAGTTTCGGTGGGCCCAGGAATTTTCATACGGTGGATCAAATGATCCCTTTAAAGAAATACTGGGCCCAATTATGCAGTATGCTGGCTACCTTTTCGGTCGAAACATATTGGGCTCATAATCGGGCCTCTTGTAAGGCCCGTACGAGCTCGGACCCATAAACCAAAATGACACGTGACAGTGGATGCTTCAGAAGACGACACGTGTGCCCTTCTGGAACCTCTCTGCAACCGCCACGGCGGGGGAATTTCAATTTTCCCTCCTGAACAAGCCATATCCTCGCATTTTGGGTTTCATGTCGAGGGAAGGTGAAAAATGGAGAACAGAACACGCCTGCGAGTTCAGAAGACGAAAGGTTTCAAGAATGGGAAGAAGCATTTGGTGAAAAAGGTTGTCGATTATCTCAAATCCGATACTTTCTTGTATGCTCCTTTGCTCTCTACTGTGCCCACTGATTTTCGTTCGCCTTATCCTCTTTCTTCTCCAACTAGAGGTCAGTTTATTCCACAAAAGTTGTTCTTTCGCCTTCTTTTTGGTTGGGTTTTGGTTTAATATGACTCTTTTTTTAAAATGAGACAGTGGTCGAATTTAAAAAGCCCATTACAGAAAACAAGCCGTTTCTGGAGCTGCTTGGTGATTATATGAAATCTGATGTTTATATGTATGCTCCTACAGTTGCTCCTCCTCCTCCACTTCAAGGTACGCTTTTTCTTCCGCGCGCGCGCATGAAATTATGAAGTTACTACTACCTTTATGTCAGCTTCGTGAACATAGGCCTCCTAGTTCTTAGTTTACTTATTACTGTGGCTTTTCTTGGTAACTGCTTCTTGAATTATTTATCTGCATAGCGCTTGGGCTAGTTGGTTCCACTGAGTCTCTTCTTAGTTTCTTCCATATTTTTTGGTTTGCTCTCATTTTTTTAAAGTTGAAGATCACGGCAATGTCAAAGTATTCTGTCTCACAATGCTTTCCCGGGACTATTTGAAATGCCATAAAATCAGGAAAGATTAGAAATTCAGAAGAGCTGATTTGATGTTTCAACTACAGGTAGAAAATGTTCAAAAGACGGTTTTTAGGCCCTGGTCTTGCTTCTCGCCGCTAATAGCACTTTCCTTGCTATATTTATACATATAGGAGAATCCTATACCTATAAGGATTAAGGGCTCCCTTGGCATCACTTGGGAAACCTAAGTTTTGCCCTACAAACTATGTTTTATTGAAATATTCACTTTTTCTTTGAAAATTAGATTTTTAAAAAAATTATTTTCTTGTCAAATTACATTCCCCCTCCTAAATAATTTTTTTTTCATCTTTCTTATTTACGTTTTGTTTTGAATCCGTAAAAGCTATTTTCATCGTAACTTTCCAAATAAGATTACCTTTTTAAAACCTAAATTTTGCTTTCAAATCCGTAAAAATTATTCTCTTAACATCTATTCTCTAAAACATATATTTTGTCTTGAATTCCATAAAAACTATTTTCCACTGGTGTTAAGCCAGCTCTAAATGGACATCCAAATCCAAAATTTTCCTGAAGATAAATGTGAAAAAGGACTGCATATCTATTACATATATTGATTTTATATCAGAATCATATCAATTTAAATGGGTGAAATATAATTATCACAACTCTGTCAAGATCTTCAGTGTCTAGGTGAACATACAAAAGCCGTTATGCCCTCGTCATGGTCCAATAATGCTTGCATATACCATTTTCTTCTGTAGATCTCAGTTAAAGTTAAAAAAAGAGGGTGCGTCAACAATATTTTTAATCTACCAATCAGTTTAGTTAGAAATGTAGAGAATAATCATCTAGCTGAATTCTTTTACCATCGGTTTTGTAATTGTTGTGAAGATGGGGAAAAAAACTAAAATTGCATTTTCTCAACACCCAGAATTATGTTTTAGTCTTTTTTTTCTCTTTTAACTTGTCAATTTAAGGTTACCTGCTAAAGTTATTTGGGAAATCATTCTATTATGTTCATTTGCTCTGCTCATTTTGTCCCTTAAGCGGTATGGGAAGTAGTCTTCACATTCATATGAAATATTTTGTTACTTCTGAAGCGGTGCTGTTCCTTGGAGATTTATAGAACATTGTCTTGTCAGAGATGTGGTTACACTATTTATAGATAGTTACAGATACGAAAGTTTTTTGAGGGATGTCATTGTTATAGCCGATTGATTATATTGCTCTAAAACCATTTTTGTTGATGATATCTCTATATGAATTTCTTCTTATTACGCTCTTTGAATAAAGCCCCCTTCATTTCCTCAGTGCCTGTATTGTGACTACTAGAAGATTAAACTTTTTTTTTTTTTTGTGATAAGTTCAGCATCTTTGCTGTACTCTGAAAGGATAAGGATGCCTGTATCAACGACAAGATTGACTATGAAAGTGAATCAAGCAGCTGACCATTTAGAAACTGCAAATCAAAGGTCTGAAAATCTTCTTCCTCGATCAGGCCCCTCTGATGAGCATCTTGAATGCCACACAGAAACTGTCAAACACGCTGTATACCAAACTTGTCACTCGAATTCTGCTTCACGTCTTAGTTGCTTGTTTAACAATTCATTTTCCTACATGTGGGTCCAATCTACTGCCAGTGGATGCTGACTTCGTTATTCAAGTTTGAGCTTCCTAGTTACGTTAATCAAAGTTCCTTGCAAGCTTGAAAGAGCATTAGACATCAGAGAAAACTTTGAAGTAAATAATTTATCGTAGTCTTGTTTGATTATAACTTCACTAATTAAAAGGTATGGTGTCCTCTAATTTGGAGAAGCTTGTATTTTGGGATTCCTAGTTGTGTCACCTATTTTCTGAAAGCTTTGGTGTTTGTATCTTCTCTCTGCACAATTGCAGCATAGCATGCCTTAGAAGCTATTGTATGAAATCCGACTACAAACATGAGGTTCCTCTTTTTGTGCTGCAGGGAATGTCACCGTCAACTCATTTAGCAGCTCGTTGGTGATTGGAAGTTTGGGATCTGAAAAAACATAGAAGTTACTTCTCATATACAGTTTTTTTAGTTGTACAAATGATGCATGTATGCATAATTTCAGCAGTTAGCCCCCCTTTTAATTAGAACATCACATGTAATTGCTATTCATAACTTTCCTTCACTAGCTGCACATATGGTTGAGTTATATCATTTGGTAGTTCGGACGTCTCCTCAAAGCTAAGCCTAACCTGTTATGTCAACATATAGCCAATGCTATGATTAGAATAGTGGAATTAGAGGAACTTGGCTTGTTCCTCTCAAGTTGTTTCCTAAATGATTGGACTGGGCAGTCATGTGATGAAATGGATTGGATCGAGTCCTCATGATAATTGGGAGACATGGTACTTCTTTGAACTGTTCTAACGGGTGGGTGTTTTCTTATTTGTGCAATAGTCAAACTATTAGGTGGAATTGGAGGTAGGCGGTATGACTAAACAAGTACCAAACCAGAGTATTGCTTGTCATGGATGAAACCTGTTTCTAATTAATCTGGTTTGTGATTCGTCACTTTTGTGACAATTATTTATCCATGATCCTTTGAAGCCGTAAAGTCAATTGTTTGTAGCATATTGAAAGAGAACTAAAATGTGGGGAAAAAGAACACAAGAAATGTGAAAGGTAGAAGTGAGTTGCAGATGCAGATGTAATTGGATGTGTCACTATTGTTACAAATATGGATGGTAAATGACATTACTTGAGGAAGATTAGAAATCCAATTCAAGTTTTGGTTTGAATGTTGATTATGTAATTCAGAGCTCAATGAGTGTGATGTAGGTGTTTGAATTGTTGAAATGTCTAGTCCAGCAGTTATGGAGGAGTTTCAAATTAATGGGTACGGGGAATTGAGTGCAAGGAGATGTATGCCCTATACTCGATCGAATCCCATGTCATATGATGGGTTTAACGGTTTATGGGTTACTGTTGGAAGAGATAGTGTAGGGCTTGTTTGGGATGCATTCAGGAAGTCTCAAAAGTTGATTGTGATGGAAAAAAGTTAAATTAAAAAGATGATGTTTGGTATTTTCGGGAATAACTTATTTTGCTATAAAAGTTACTTTAAAGTCGAATCTTTCTCCTCCAAAAAAATTGAACCTTTTGAAACTACTTTTTTTTCAATATAGCAATTGAAAAAAGTCTACATCAAATTATATTCATATATAAATTACGTTACATTAATTGATTTTTAGACTACTTCACTTTGCAAGTTTGGATTAATGCAAAGTTACTTGGGATTACAATTACTCTAATTCAAAAACATGTGGTGGGTGATTGGCAACTCTGGAAAAAAAAGGCACTTTTGCATTTTAGGAGATCACATTTGTGTAACATGTTTAATTTGGATAACATAAAATTATTTAAAATAAGCTATCCAAATGTGCGTAATGAACTGCACAAGGTGAGGGTTATGATTAAAGTTTGGAAAGGCATGAAGAGGCATTATGAAAACAGAAGTGAAGAAATGGGAGGAGGGTTTTAAAATGTTTTGATCTGTGTGAGGTGGGGGACATTAAAAGTACAAGAGCCGGGGATCTCTCGTAATGGTGCACATGCATTGATCCTAAGAATATGAATGTGATAGGCATTGATTGGAACTTGAAAGGCAAGAGGCGTATTTGTGTATGATACCTAATCAATGATCCTACTTGAAAGCTGTTGCACTTGCACGTGTGTCCCATTTAATACTTCCTCCTAACCTCCCTATTTGCCTACTCCTCCCTATCTATATGCTTCCTTACCTTTCAACTTCCTCCCTTCCTTCAATAATCTCATCCTACTACGTTTCGATTACCTTTTGGAGAATGATCTACGGAGGAAAAATGATAAAAGTGAGAATATATTTTAAAAATAGTTTCTAAAAAGGTTGATAAAAATAGCTTTATGTAAAACTATATTTTCCACCTCAAAATCATAGTTTTCTTGACAAGAATTGATTATGAAGAAAATAGTGTTTAGATATATGGCTACTAACAAAACCATATATAGTTTCAGTAGAAAAAAGTGATTGTGAAAAAAATGAGATCGTTTAGGTTGTTTTTTCCCTTCAAAACCATGTTTTCTCTCCAGAATCATGGTTTTCCCCAGAAAAAAAGCATGGTTTTTAGAAATTACCCAAATACCTATAACTCTCCCCAATTAAATTTGAGAACAAATAAAAAACGAATTATATGTATATATTTGATGTTTGAAGGGAGAGATACGCGTCAATTGCAAAATTCAAATATTAGAAGACTATATATTTCATGCAAGTTATTTCATGTTAATTTTTTCCCCAAAGCAAACCCATTTTGAAAATGAGATGAAAAGTAAACTTGACCGTATACAAAGTACTGCTATCTGCATAAGATATGTGCCCTCTTTCACTCCTAAACTAATCATTTGTAATGTTGGCACAAGATATGCTCAACTAAAGGAAAATAAGGAGGATTTGTTTCAGGGCTTTTAGTAGAATCATGAATAAATCAAGTGTGTTTTGGTAGAGCAAATATCGATTGGCAATGGAATATCTCTAATAACATTGGGAGAGCTCCCACGAAGTGTTTGGCTGAAAATAGTTGAACAGGGCACTGGAAGTAATAATAGGAATTTTTTTTTTTGATAATGAAAGGTTTAGGTGGGTTTGGCACCAGTCCCCCACCAAGGCCAGGGCACGGCTCCAGGGCTCTTTGAGCGCTTACAAGGGACTTACGAGATCGTCTATCAATGAGGTCTCCCCGTCAGTCAGAGGGTTCGAACACACACCTTTATAATCGGGGTGGAAAGACCTTAACCAACTGTACCAAATCTCATTGGCATAATAGGAATTAATAATGGAGTGTGTAGAAAACATCAATCTTTATCTGGGCTAGGCTGGTATTTTTGGCCAGTTTCAGATGTTCGTCACGCTAGAAATTAAAAAGACCTCATGCATCGTCACACACAGATCACAGATAAGCAGTACAGAAAAGTCAAGCAATTTACCGCCCCCCAGTGGCGGAGGCAGGACCCTGTGACAGTGGAGGCAATTTTTTATTTTTAAGCAAATGACAACAGACTTACAAATATAGATAATTTGAGTGGGTTCAAATTTTAACATTCAGTGGGTGCATAATAAAAATCTAATAGTAATTTACATACATACAAAAAAAATCCAGTGGGGGCAATTGCGCACCTGATGGAAGAGTGGCTCCGCCACTGCCCCCTCTCTCTCACACACACACATTAGGCTCAACAAGCTACGACTACTCTCTCTTCCCTCTCTTGCATCCAATCAATGAGTTCTATCTATCACTGTTTCTTTGAATGGATGCGTGTGGATGGGTTCTCTTCTTTCTTCCTCGATCATTCAAGCTGTTGTGTGAAGAAGCAAGAGCCCTAGCTGCTACTTTTTGAAGCTAAAAAAATCATCTCTATGATTAGCATCTTCATTTGGGGGGTTTTTTTTAGAGGTCACTTTGTCCTTTTGATTGGACCTTGCTTGTCAGAAATCGATCGAGCTCTCCAAGTTCATCACCTCTTGATAAGAACCATGACCTTCCTTATCCTAGAACGTGGACAATTAATTTTCTTCATAATTGTACGGCCCCAACCCCATTCATTTCACGGATTATGAATCTAAATTATTGGCTATTAAAAGTATGTCAGGCTATTCATATAGATTATATATTCTAGATATAAAGTTCTTGAAAATATTAGAAATGAGAATAATATTTTTACTATGTTATGGTTAAAATAAGATTAACTAGTGTGTAGTGTGTGTGTGAGAGAGATATATATAAATTGATTATATATATACAGTGATGTATTGATTAGTATTTTCACTATGAAACTATTTTCAAATTTTTTTAACAATATCGAATATCCGATATAATTGGACCGTATATGAGCATGATTGGAATCATATAGGTAATTTTCTCAAGGACAGTTTTCACATTCATGTAATCTTTTGAACAATCTATGCTTAAGATATTTTATTTCGAATTATGTCATTTATTATACTTTGACATAGGAATCATATGCTCATCCAAATTTCATATTTGATCATATATAGATAAATCCCTTGACTTTGCATTCATAAGCAGTGACAAATATCTTATAAGGACCCGTTTTCATTATCATTGTGAATTGATTTGAAAATCCACTGAGATTCACCAAAAACTTCACCTTGATTTATTACAAATCATGCAAAGTCAGGTTCGAAATGTAAATTAAAACTAATTAACAATTGGCTGTATAAAAAAATTTAAATGAGTTGTAGTCCACTGACTCGTTAGAGTCAGGTTAATTATGCCCTCAAGCTCAAGAGTGCTATGAATATTGAACAAGACTCGTTAGGTTCAAAATATAAATATATAGTTAGTTTATATATAAGCACTCTGAGAAAAAAAGTTACCGACACAACCAATAAATTATAAATGATATATTTGAAATGGCTATTGCAAGACAACTGTTTGAAGCAAGCAACCCACTTTAAGGATAAGTAATCTAATAAGATGTGGCCAAGTGTAAGCAGTACCAACACATATAGACGTTTTGTTAAGAGAGAAAGACGAGTGTGGGTAAGGCAATTCTCAAGCTTTTATTTCTTTTGGGTTTGTGGGTCCTCTGGGATATTGAAATAGGGTTTTAATTATGGCGTGTTTGTGTGAATACTGAACACAGTAGTGCCGTTTGCTGTATATAGTTTCAGGTAGAAAGAACCAAACGACAGGAGGAGGAGGAGGAGGAGGAAGGCGACGATGGATTATGATTTCTCTATATGCATTTCCCTGTTTTGTATAGCAATTCCCTCAAAAAGCCAAAACATCGCAGCAGACACACGCACGAGCGCTGCTCCGATGGCGACTTTTGCATATGTCACAATCAATACCTTTGTCCGCCTTCCAAACCACTCCTTTCTACTTCTTCTTCATCTCTCTCTCTCTATATATATGTATATATATATATTTCTTGCTTAATCACTTCTCTCATCACTAGTCATTTCCATTCCCTAACCAACCATTTTGCTTCTCATATGTCCAATATTTAATATCTTCCAAAATCTTCCCACTATGATAACAACAAAGTATCTTATTAGACTTACAGGTAAAAACTCTTATGCAAGGAGATGCTAGCTAGCTAGCTATAGCTATAATACAATATTGTGTGCATGTAAACAATTATAATGGGAGTGATATGAGTGTGTGTGGTCCATTTTCTGACTTGTTCATTTGAAGAGTCGTTTCAGAGTTTTGAATTTTATAATGTCGTGGAAGTTTTAGGGCGAGAAATAAATTGAAACCTTGTGTGTGTGGTGATAAGATGTGGTTATAATTGAAGGTGGGTTCCATTTAGCTGTATCTCATAAATAATTTCAAATCTTCTCTATAGTGTAATAAGTCTAGTCCTATAGATACACACACACACATGTCCTTTTTAATTAAAAAAAGCTTGGCTGTCTTTTCTCTCTTCCCAAATTCTCAGTGTGTATATATATATATATCGCTCTAGCAAGCCTCCAAACTCTCTGGGTGCACCACGTAAAGAGATGAGAGATAGTCGGAAAACGCACCAGCCGGGGGCGAGGAATTACTGACAGAGTCGACGATATATTTTAGGAAAGTTGCAATCAATCATAGTTAAGAATTGTTTCCCACTCCCCCCCCCCTCAATTTAATAATTCTTGTAATTAACGTGATATATAGTAAAAAAATGAATTCTAATATAATTTATATATTTTAATAGGATAGAAACCGTAATTAAATTAATATAGTCTAGCCCATCAAGGGTGGAGCCAAAGTGCAACGACATGCATATCTATACATAATCAAAGCAAAAGGATGATTAAAATAAACCTGTCTAAACTCAAATGTAATATGGAGGGAATTTTTTCATCTTTATTCTACATATATAGTCATTTTCTGTGGGGACAGATTTGAACATCACTTTTGTTAAACATGTATATCTTCTCAATATGCAAACTGTAAAGTAGTTGTTGTGTGAGAGCAATATAATTATTACTCTCAGCTTTGCTCGTTCTCTTCATAAGAAATTATCACGAGAGTAATATTAATATAGATAGATTCCAGGGTGGGGGCGGTGATCGATGAGTGAATATAAATCTACCACAAACGAAACAACTGTTGGAAAAGGACATATCTCTATCATTCTCTATCAATGTACTGTAATGAGCGAAATGCAATTATTTGTGAGAGATAGTTGCACGTAGAGTATACTGCTGCTGCCTTTTTTTGGCCTATATAAGCACACCCACACTAGGCCTCTTTGATTAAGCCATATATCTTTCTCTCTTATTATCCTTTATAGTCTCTCTCTCTCTCTCTCACACACACACACACACAGAAGCAAAATATGAGCACAAGGCGTTGTTCTACATGGGGAAGAGGAGGCTTGTATGTCAGAGGAAGGAAGAAGAGGGCCAAGGTTTGCTTGGCAAAGAAGGAGAATGCCTCCATTAAAGCTTCTTCTTCTGCCTTACAAAGGAAGCTTAAGCAGCTTCAGAGGACTGTTCCTGGAAACCATGGAATGGACGTTCAAGTTCTCTTCCAAAGCATTCAGAATTACATCATTTTACTTGAAGCTAAAGTCAGAATCCTCAGAAGCTTGACCTCTTTTTATGGAGTCTAAAATAGGCATCCTCAGAAGCTCGCTCCCCCCTCCCTCTGTCTGTGTGTGTGTGTGTTGACAATTTCGGAACACCCATCTTTGCGTTCGACGTTCTATTATTTCGTTTGAAGGGTTTTGGAGGGGATAATGCTGTACTTAATTTAGCTTCTCTATGTAGTAATTTAAAAGGGTTAATTACCCTTTTAATCCTATGAATAAAGCTTTTTTTTTTTGTGTTTCCATTGAATTATTAGTAATACATCTACGCAACAGAGTTTGATTCAGTACTTTATACTTCCCAAGTGTATATATGCGCTTGTACAAAAATAGTAATTCACACATCTGGTAAAAAACGACAAGTCTTGCATACCAAACTTTAGGGACAAAGATTGGAAGAGATTTAATAATTAAATGTTCCAAAAATGTGTGTTCTCGTCGTCAAATGAAATGTACAATAGAAATTATAGAGAGCGTTGATGATGAATTTGTATCACCCCCCCTTGTTCCAAACACCTGTAACTTGTTCGTACCCCCCCTCTCTCTCACACACACACACTCACACTCACACGTGCGTCCGAAGAATGGCATTTCCTTTTCCCTTTCCATTCTACGCGATTCTTATCCATTTTAACCATGAGATCAATATTTGAATAGTAGATTTGGTTTTATCCAAAATACTTTTTTTTATTTTTTTATTGCAGTATTACACTACTTATGTTAAAATTTAGCTATTTGAATTTCATTATTTTTCATTTTTTAGTATTTAATAATGGTTTTCTAAAATAACAAAAAAATTGGA
Organism: Vachellia pachyceras; assembly: GCA_025593235.1. NCBI lineage: Eukaryota > Viridiplantae > Streptophyta > Magnoliopsida > Fabales > Fabaceae > Vachellia > Vachellia pachyceras. Next base: position 31,360 of record JANTPZ010093867.1, read on the forward strand.
ACTGTTAAAATGTTGATATAATGCTTACAAAGAGTGATATAGAAGATGCGAAAGGAAAGGGAGAGGTTATTCTCCCCCCACACTCCTCTTGAATAAGCTTTTTTTTTTTTTATCAAGTAGCGTGAAGGATGGAAATTATATAGTTCCCACCACATCCACATGTGATTTCACCTAACTCAATTCAATTCGAATTAGCCAAAGAAAAGGAAAAGTTCTGATTGGCATACTGAAAATGGTGAAACTTAATAACTGATTGGCATATTAAAAATGGAAAAGAAAAGGAAAAAGTTCTCTTGGAATGGAAGTGTAAAATATGAAGTACTAGATATCTTTGCTTGGTCAAAAGATGTTTGCTTGTCTGGTTGATCAGTCACAGTTTTGCAGCGGCTCCATCTCAGCGTAGAGATTTGTTTGTTTAGATTTTCTCTCTGTAAGTAGTTTGGTTAATTGGTTCATTACTTAGAGTTCTAGATGATTGTTATATATATATATATATTATATCACCACCAGAAAAACGTCATTTAACTTCCGTCGTTAAATGACTATTTTTTGTCCCTAAAATGAGGGTGGTCAAATGGAAATTTTCTGATGGAAAATAGTTTAATGAATTTTTCCGGTTGTTAAATAACATTTTTTTGGTAGTTTTCTCCTGTAGTATTCTGTAAGTTTTTAAGGATCCTTATTAATTACTTCTTTTAATTTTTTAATGATTTCCCCCCTTCAAAATCTAAACCTTTTGTTTCAGGTAAACTAAATACATACATGCATATATATATATATATATGCGCTTTGTTTCATTGGATAGAATTATGGAAGATGAAAGAAAATGAACTAATTAAGGGGGAAAAATGACACTTACCATATTAAAAATTGACCGAAGTAAACAGGAGTAATCTTTTTTTGTCCTCCTTCAACTATGTATAGCTAGGTTAATTTAAATTTCGAAACAATTTAGTAGTGCCCTCGCTTGGGCGCAAGAAGCTAATAGTTATAAATTAATCATATGTAAAGATTATGAACCTTTATTTTCTACTATGCAATCGAATTCAAGTTCGACCTGATTGATCCAAATTATGATTTTTTATTAAAAATAATTATATCTCTGCATTGACCCATTCTGAGTTTTTTTAGCAATTTTCTTACTAAATTATGAGTCATAGTGGATCATTGCACTATATATGTCTATGTTTAATTTGAAACAAAAAGTTCATGGATTAATTACTCATTATCTCCAGCTCGCAGGGTAAAATAGTGCTACACATATTAAACAGATAAAATTTGGTAAAATGAATTTAAATTTGATTAATTAGCAAATCCAATTAATATGAAATTATATAGATGATTACCAGAATTTGTAATTTGTGAAGTGAATTAATTCAAAGACAGAGGCACGAGACTAGGGTTTAACCACTATATTAATTGTTGGTTAGCGAGCTCACTTGACAGCTTAACATACGGAATTATTCACATAACAAACACATCTTTATGGAGATAATTGCAGTAGTTCAGATTTCAATGTTGGATGGAATAGCCATGTGACACAGAGACATGACACTTAATATGTCATTTAATTATGGCTAATTACTGTGAAAATCCATCGCTTTTGCTAATAACAAGATGATTTGTATAGGAAGAATTGATGGGTGGTTTTAATTGGATCACATTATCATGTGTGTGTCTCGATCACAGCTTTCAAATCCTTTCCACAAATCTCTTCAGCTTCTTCTTCGTCGTCGTCTTCTTTTTCTTGTTTTCATTGAAAACGTAGTGCTTAATTTGTGGTTTTAGAAAAATACACGTCTCAACTACTTACATGTTTATCGTGTTCTTTTGTCTTTTTTTTGAACCAATAGATAAAGGAGATGACAGTGAATATATATATTAAAATAGCAATTTTAAAGACCGAATCATCAATTTCTAAAATTTAATTTAGAAATTGGATTATTTATATCTTTTTGAAAGACAACAAAAATATTACATTTCATACTCTTCTCGTTATTAATAATTTTAGAGAAGTTAAAAATATGGGAGATTAAGAGAGTGTGTGTGTGTGTGTATATATGATTGTTTACATATTTTAATTGTCTGAACCTTTAAGACAAATACTACATTATCAAGCTGTGAAAGAAAATGAGTGACATCTGCGAAAGAAAATGAGTGATCAGAGACTTCTTCAACTAGCAATTTGGTACAGTAATGGCAATCGATAAAAAGTCATCAGCAGCCAAGGAACTGTAGGAAAATGGGTGTTGATGGTCTGTGTACACTCTCACTCAGTCTATCATATGTTAAATAATGACTGAGTCAATAGCCCTACATGGATTAAGCCTAACTTGACTATGAGCCATACACTCATGATATTTTATATAATTACCTAATTTAATTATCTAAATAATTATAATTGATATCTCAACGAATCTTGATTTTAAAATTAGCGGACTTGGTTTAACTTTAATTATCTAAATAATTATAATTGATATCTAAATAATTAAAATTAACTTTAATTATATTAAGTTGTACAAGGTTTTGTAGGCTTTGATACATGGTAAAAGTAAAACTTTAAACCTGTTAAGATTAAAAATATTATGAATGATGCCGTTACGTTGGACCAAAACTTGGGCAAGTCCATGAATAATCAGTCCAAGTAATCTTAGGGCTCACTCTTCTTTTACTTAAACTTTTGGTGAGACACCTATCCCTTCCTAATAATGCTGACTAATCTCCATTATGACACTGATAGTGTAAATAATAAACCTCTATTACGTTTGTTTCATCTGTGTGTGTGTGTGTGTGTGTCAAGTATGAGATTGATATCTCAATTAGGACAGTGGAAAAGACATTTCTAGCCAGTCACACTAATGTGAGTTTATTATAGCTTTACTCTTGTTTAATTTACCCTACTTATTTTCGGGAGAAACTGATTTTCTTACTTGTTTGTTTCGCTTATTTATTTCTTAGAAAGTTCAAAATATTCTTTAGTTACATATATATTTTTAATATTAGAAACAAAAATACCTATCAATTTATAAAAATATCCAGGAGGTTGAACTTACTTAAATTTTATTCTGTTAGTTATTTGCGTAGATATAAAGAAGCCAAGTTAGGTTTCTCCTAACTTCATGAAAACTCCAATTTTATTCAATGTGCCAAGCAAATGTGCAATTTATTTACTTCATGCAAACATTAATTAACTTCCCCTTAGTAACTTTAGCTCAATCCAGAGCTTTAACCCATGAGTAGCTGATAAATATAATAATGGTTTTTGGACTCTTTCTTTCATGTGTTTCGTTTTGTATTTCTAATTATTTAGAAAAAAGGTCTTATTTTTTTCCATAAAGTACTGTGGGTAAGTAATTAATTCGGTTCTTGATTTCCATGTGTTTATTAATTACCTTTGACAAAATTCGAATTGCCCTTAAATTGTGAGACAAACGAATGGAGGCACCGCTGTTAGAAAGCGACTGAGAGAAAATTAAGCATGTTGGTTTAAATTTAATTTAATATTATTTAATTTATTAACTATATATATATATGTGTGTGTGTGTGTATGTGTGTGTATGCATGCTTCCATCAATCTTAATTATTTTGATGTGTTATATGAAGTAAAGATGCATATTGTGGTCTTTACTTGACCAACAAGGCAGCTGAAGAGGGATGGCTTTTGAGTGAATTAGAAGCGACCAAGACCCTCCATTCAAGGGCATCTTGCCCCCACAATAAGCACCATTTTCCTAATTTTGGCGCTTTAATTACACTTTTTGCCTGTAAAGTTCCTGATTTATATTTATTCCCTCTTTCAGTTTTGACCAGACATTCCCACCCCAATTGCTTCTAAATTATAATTAGTTTAATAATTAGTGGCCATAAGCATACATACTCCCTTCCACATGTCGTTGATATTGTAAGAGTTAGTAGAAAAATTTGCTTTAGTGTTAAATGTAATACATATTAAGGGGCTTTTCGATTAAAAGGATAGTTCCCAATACAAATTATTAAAAAAGGTATTTTGGAGAAACAAATATGTATTTTTTACGAATAATTAACTATTTTTCTTTGTTTTTGTAAATTAATTGTCCAACTCAATTGGAGAGAGTGCTTATTAGTATTATTATTTTTGTAATGGTTATTATCACATATGGCTTCTCTGTTTGTTGTATAAAAAAATAGGGTAAAGTAGAATCTAATAAAAACTTCAATATTATTTTTTACTTGTATTCAACATCGTAATCTTATTTACTTTTAGCATCTTAATTTTATTCATATATAGTATATCCAGCAGCTTAATTTTCGAGTATTGAATATGTTGGGATATGGGCCACCCTTGATGGATTAGGCCCAAGTCCATGGGCTAGGTCAAATGCGTAAACCTAAACCCTAGTGGGAAGTTATAAGAGGGGGGAAGTGGCTCCCCAAAGGCAGCAGACACGACACACGGAGAAAACGAGTTTTCTCCCTTCCATTTTCTCTTAGAGAGAATCCTCTCATCTCTTCTCCTCTCGCCTTCGGTGCTTTTGCTGTGTCTCATATTCGGATCCATACTTGTGATCCAAATTCCGCGTGGGTATCTGCAGATTCGTAA